>QEPC01013002.1:897900-940089 GCA_003113815.1 Sphenodon punctatus | reverse complement strand
GACCAAACTTAACACCAGATGTGAAGAAGGGATACTTGTTGGCTATGCACAATGATGCAAGGGATACAGAATAATGGACACTGACACTGGAAATGTGAAAATAAGCAGTGTGGTCTATTTTGATGAAAAAGAAAAGGGAAGCGCTGATCAAATACCAGACCTAATGAGGCCAAGCTCATCAAGACAGTAAAAGACTGCAGAACTTCAGATAAAAGAGGAAGCTGATGTTTCATTTGATTTGACCATGTTCAATCAACCTGAACCAGAAGGGGGCACTGACACCAACACTGATGCTGATGCTGACACTGAAAGTGAAGCAGAACCAGAACCAGAACTGGAACCAGAAGATAACACTGATGCTGATACTGAAACTGAAGCTGAAGCAGAACCAGAACCAGAACCAGAAGTGAGATGTTCTGAAAGACACAACAAAGGAGTACCAGCAGCGAGATTCTCCTATGCGGCAAAAGTGGAGGAACCGCAGGAACCCTCAACATGGCAAGACATTCAAAAAATGCAAACCAGTGAGGCGCGCAAATGGAGAGATGCTGCCAAGGAAGAAATTGAGTCTCTTAATGAAAATAAAACATGGACACTCACAAAGCTACCTGAAAACAAAAAGGCCATTGGATGCAAATGGGTCTTCAAGACCAAGCATAATGCAGAAGGGGAAATCACGCGCCACAAAGCGAGATTAGTGGCCAAGGGATATTCCCAAAAATACGGCGAAGACTACGACGAAACCTTTGCTCCAGTAGTAAGGCACATCACAATAAGAACACTCCTCAGTATAGCAGCTGCAAGAAAAATGGAAGTGCAGCACTTAGACGTGAAGACTGCATTCCTACATGGTGATATCAAAGAGGATATCTACATGCAGCAGCCGCCGGGATTTAAAGAACCTGGGAAGGAGGAACTTGTGTGCAAACTTCAAAAGAGTATCTATGGTTTAAAGCAAGCAGCGAAAGCCTGGAACGAAAAATTGAATCAATTGCTCCTTAAGGAGGGGTTCATACAGGGAGAAGCTGACCCCTGCCTATACTCAAGGTTCAGAAATAAAAGGAGGACATACATTCTAACTTATGTGGATGATCTGATTGTATGCCATGAAAACAAACGAGATTGTGATGAAATCGTCAGGAATCTGAACAAAGAAATAGAGGTGAAAGACTTGGGAGGTATCACTTACTATCTTGGAATACAAATAGAACGAGAAAAAGATGGAAGTTTCCTTCTCAATCAAAAACAAAAGATAAAGGACATTTTAGAATGCCTAGGCATGACAGAGGCTAATGAAGTGGGGACACCTATGGAAACAAATTTCCTAAGCCAGGAAGGCAACGACGAGCCCCTACCACAGGACAACCAGTACAGAACTGCAATTGGCAAAATGTTGTATGTAGCCACCGTCACAAGGCCAGACATTGCCGCTGCTGTAGGAATACTAAGCAGAAAAGTAAGTGCACCAACCCAAAGGGACTGGATAGCAGTCAAGAGAATAGCACGGTACCTGAAGGGCACAATGCATTTAAACTTAAAACTACCAGCAAGCGAGAACCCCAGATTGATGGGATATATGGATGCGGACTGGGCCGGAGACAAGACTGACTGCAAATCTGTGAGTGGAAATGTATTTCTGTATGGAGGCGGAGCAATCAGTTGGACTAGCCAGAAGCAGTCATTAATTGCCCTTTCATCCACAGAAGCAGAATTTATTTCAGCCACTCAAGCATGTCAAGAGGTAGTATGGCTACACAGACTACTAAAGGACTTTGGAATAGACGAACCAAAGCCAACTGAGATGTATGAGGACAATCAAAGCTGCATTCAGCTTATGAAAATGGAAAAGATAAAGCCAAGGTCGAAGCACATCAACACCAAGCGTCACTATGTGAGAGAAGCGCAAGAAGAAGGACTTGTTGAACTGATTTATTGTCCTACAGAGGAAATGATAGCGGATGTGCTGACCAAACCGCTACCCAGAGACAATTTCCAGAGGCTACGAGAAGCATTGGGAATTGTCAGCAGTGCACATAAATGATTCGGTGCACGGGACGATGAGAAGGGATGTTGGAAATACATTCCTTTGGTTGCATCCCCCCTAAGCACCTCATCCTGTTTGTTTGCTAGAAACACCAGGAGTAGACAGACAGATCAGGGAACCCTTCCCCCATCCTATCTGTCCTACTCCTGACAGGACCTGATTGGTCAATCTCCTCCCCCAGAAGGTTTCTCATCTCTTTGTGTCTCAGAGAGCTTCCTTCCTCCCTCCTGAACACACCTAGTCTTAGGACTTAGTATAGATGAAGGACTTTCCTATCCTACATGTATTTCCTAATAAAGCTACTTAAGCTTAAATATGCTTCCTGCCTGCTTATTGGCAGGAAACTGCATTGGACAAATGGATGCAATGATCTCACAGTCCTTGTATTTCCAACATTATCTCTCACACGCATACCTCAAAACCCATTCATACTCTCACACATACTCTTACCTCTCTCTTTCACACACACCCATTCAAGGTTACACACACACTTTCATCTCTGTCACACCCCCAATCCCCATACTCATGCACATGATGCTCTCACCTTTCTCTCTCTGTATCTCTCTCTCTCTCTCTGTCTCTCTCTCTCTCTCTCACACACACAGACACTGCACACACACATTCAAACTCACACACACATTCAAACTCACGCTGCACTTGCACTGCTGCCTCCTCTGCTCTGGTCCCATCCCTCAGCCACCAGTGCGATGCAGGAGATCTGCCTGTTCTCCCCATGCTGCCTGCTCTGCCTGCTCTGCTCCACCGCTGCTCCTCACACTGCTCCTCATGCCTCCTCCTCTGAGTCCAACCTCAGGCTCTTCTTCTCCGCACAGCACAGGCAAGCTCGGCATGCTATGTTCATGGGTCCTCTCTCCCTCCCAGAAGTTGCTTTCATGCAACTTCCGGGAGAGAGAAGGAGCCAAGAGGCCAGGCAGCACTGTGAGGAGGAAGGAGGAGGAGGTGGTTCCTCACCTCAGCCAAAAAAATTTTCTACATTCACACCCCCCTGAACTGCGGGGCCCCCCCAAGCATGGAGCCCTGGGCGGCCACCCTTAGCTGCCCCGCGGTAAGGCCGGCCCTGCTTAGGAGATGTTTCCCCCAGAATACAGAGACTGTTTTTTCAACTGCAGAGATATGACATCTCATTACAATATACACCGGGAAAAGATCTCGTGGTGGCTGATACTTTGTCTAGAGCAGCTGATAAGACCAGGCAGGATAGTGAAACAGAAGAGGACATGGTACATGTTAATGCATTGCTAAAACATTACCCAGTATCACCAAGGGCTTGGAGAGCCTTAAAGGCTGCCACCAGTAAGGACGAGACCCTTCAGACAGTAATTAGGGCCATTTCAGCGGGATGGCCAGCAGACAGAATACCCATCCCATATGGACAGCACAAAGCTGAGCTCTCAGTGATTGAAGGGATTTTGTTCAGAGGCCACCGCATAGTGGTACCTCAAGTGTTACACACAGGGATTCTCTCTAAAATACATGAAGGATATCTCGGTATTGAAAAATGTAAAGAGAGGGCCAGAGGTGTGCTGTACTGGCCACAAATGAATGAGGCCATAGAAAGCAAGGTAAAGTCATGTACTACCTGCCAGGTTCACCAAGCCAGACAACAAAAAGAGCCAATGGAACTGGAACAGGAGGTCCCAAAACCATGGTACAAACTGGGTGTGGATCTATTCACATATGGACACAAAGATTACTTAGTAGTAATAGATGGCTATTCACATTTTCTAGAGGTGGTACAGTTAGACAGCACTTCAGCAGGGCAAGTAATCTCAAAGCTCAAATTCATTTACTCAAGACACGGTATACCACAGGTGGTAAGCTCAGACAATGGTCCCCAGTTCACAGCAAGGGAATTCAAACAGTTTTCCAGGACTATGATTTTGAACATATTACATGTAGCCCAAAGTACCCCCAGTCAAATGGCTTAGCAGAAAGTGAAGTTAAAACTGCAAAACAACTCATGAAAAAAGCGTTCTATTTAAATTCAGACTTTGATCTTGCTCTATGAAATTATAGGGCATCCCCATTACAGGTGGGGAAATCCCCAGCAGAACTCTTATTTAATAGGAAAATACATACCAACTTACCACAATGTGAATGCGGGGAGGAGGTGAACCATCACCAAGTACAAACACAGTCCCCTGGACTGGCTATAGGGGAAGGTGGAGGCCAAATTCTAAACCAATACAGGACGTTAAGACTGTCTGCTGCTAATTCGCCCCAACTTGGAGCAAGTAGGGCATTATCTGTGGTGGGCCATTTGATTGGCATAAATCCAATTATTTTACACACACACCATACTCCAAATTAAGTATTTTCAGACAATGTAAAAAATGGACAGGTATCTAGTACCAGATTGGCAAAATGGACAGCTCAATTGATGGGAAGACAAATCTCAGTAGTTTATGAGAAATCACCTTCATTGCTACCTTCAGCTTTGCTCTATGATGGGATCCCTCATGAATGTCCCATTAGCACTTGCGAAACACACAAAAAAGATTTTCTTTAAGCCATACTTATCAGATTTGGATACGTCTAAATGTTTGACTCTGTTTGCAGATGGAGAATCAAATTTTTATGATGCAGGACAGAGATACACAGGTTTTGGTGTATATGTAGTACCCCTTTGTCGGATGGAACCACCTTTTGAAATAGCTAGATCTTGTGCTCCACATTTGGCACAATTCACAGAACTTGCTTCAGCAGGCTGTGCATTAGAGTTAAGTAAAAAAAAAAAGGTCAAAGCTCACTGCAAATCTGAATCTTTTCGATTAGAAAATGAAAAGGCTGATGAATTGGGTAAACTGGGTGCTAAACAAGGGCCCTTTTCACACAGACACTCTAACACAGATTAAATGGGTGTTACATTTTATTATACACGTTGCAGGGCACCCATAGAGCACACCTGCAGCCCTGCAACATGTATACTAAAAATGTAACACCCATTTTATCCGTGTTAGAGTGTCTGTGTAGAAAGGGCCAAGGAATAAAGTGGATCAATACATGAAGAATTTGATTGACTGTCTCCAGACGTTGCATGTTTTAGTAGCTGGAAATTTGGGAAAAGCCACTAGGAAAAATCAAGCCTATTTCCCAAAATTTTAAAAAGAAGATAATTGGAAAACTGGAAACAAAGGGTGATTTCAGACGTTACAGGGCCCTTTGGCCCCGGACCGAAATAACCGGATTCATTCTCCCCCGGGGTCGCCCCGTAACGCCATATCAGACGTGCCGGGGGGATCCCGGCGGGGAATCTGGGAGGGGGCGGGGCCGTACGGCGCAACGTGCAGCCGCACGGCCCCGCCCCCTCCACACACACCGCCGCCCGCCCTCCGAGGAGACGGGTGGGCGGCGGGGCCATTGCAGCCGCCGCATCTGGCCGGAAGCGCCATGGCCCGGGATCCCACCGGGGATCCCGGGCCGTGGCGCGTGGCCAGACATTACTTTTTCTTGGTCCCCGCTGGGGATCTCTTTGACCACGCTTCCCGGGACATTCCCCCAGCTAGCCCGGGAAGCGTGGTTCAAATTGACCCCATGTGGGTATTGACCGTGGCGAACATCTGGCGGCCGCCAAACAGACGTTCGGGACACGGTGACCACAGGTGGATATTCACCGTGGTTCACCGTGATCTCGTAACGTCTGAAAATACCCAAAGTAATGCTTATAGCTTATGCTATACCTCTTCACAATTTCAATATGGATTGGACCTTTTCCTATCATTGATAAATTATCCAATGTTGTTTATAAAATTCAGATTACTAAAGAAAAAGAACCTTTGATAAATTCTATCATGCAAAAAACAGTTAAAATCGTACCAGGGAGACTATTTTTACAGGATATCCAGATTGATGTTCCAGGAGACTGAAGGGAGCCTCTCTACAAAATAGCCTACTACCTTCCTGACAACATCTCTTCGCTGATGTTACCAGACTTTCCTGAAACTGTCTATAAAAACCTTGTCAAGTTCATGATTTATGATACTTAATGACTATGCTTGGTATTAATTTTGAATTTGTAAATGTAATTTCAAACTTGTATTGGATTATTTCTATCTTCCTATGTATCACATCTTCTTTTGTTTCTTTCTCTTTTGAAAGAAGACTTGGTATGACTGCATATATAATATTATGATTATATTAAGTATAACATTTAGTTTAATTTAAAATAACTTAGAAAAGATTGTTTCAATTTTTTTCTTATGGTTTTACCAGGAAGGACACCTGATACAATGTGTATATCTGATTTTCAGGTATGATTCAAAACTGAAGACTCTTATTGACCACATCCTAATTAATTAAGTCCATGGAAGTGGGTAATACAGATTACTACAAATATTTCCAGCCTGATTTGAAAGCTAGAATTTGCAATTTGTTGTGTATTGGAAAATCATAAAAAACCTAGATAATATTCAAAAGATTATTTAATTGTTATTTTGTTTGTGTTGGGATTTTTTTTTGTTATTGGCTCAGTCCCAACAAGAGGGGGATTATATAGTCTTCTTAGCTCATCTTTGCTGCCTTTTGCTGCTATGTGCAGTAGGGATTGTTTTATTTTAGATAAGAAACTAAATATGAGGTTCTCTGTACATCTGGAGATCGAGTCAGATAGTACTGGTACGGTTGGATGCTTTGTAACATCCTATAATGCCAGGAACCCTATAAAAGTCTTGGTAAAAGCTTAAGCCTTCCTTTATTTTGTTGGTCAGTGTCTTCTTGGATGCTGGAACCATTGTTCCTTCTTTGCAAAAAATTATTTTCTATCATGAACTATCTTAGTCTCTTTTGTAACTCTAAAACTTTCATGTAGTATACTTTTACTTCTTACTAAGGAAAGCTAAGTAACTGAAATCTGAGTCTTTGGCTTTGTTTTGGTAAAAAAGGGTTTTGTCTCCAAGTGGAGTAGTCAGGTACAAAAAACCCAAAGTAATCAAATACTAATACTAGGTCCAAGATTTCCCCAGGACAAACATTCAGTCTACACAAAAAAACATACAGGCAATTTCCCTGAATTAAGGGCCTCTCTCTAGAAAGGGGTGGTCTGAAAAATTAGCCTGCACATGTGACCATTTCCCTACAACCCTAAAGCCCATTTTTTGGTCAATATTTAGAGTAGGGCTGAAACTTGATCTTGATTTTTTTCTCGATTCTCACCAAGAATCATGATACTCGACTCATGGTTCTCCCCCTGCTACCCAGCCCTCCATCCCCCCCGCCCCCCCCACATGTTATGTGTCTGACATTCACTCCAGCTGAACCAGTCAAACACGGGCCGCGTTTAACTGTGGTAAATGTCTGTTGGCTCGCTGCCAGATGTGCACCACAGTCAAACACAGCCTGTGTTTGCATTCACCTCACTTCTGGACCTCCAGACGTGAGGAGGTCGAGAAGTGTGGTGAAAGGTCACCACAGCCATGGTGGACGTAAAGTAACGTCTGGTTACTTACCGTTCACCGCGGTCAATGGGAATCACCCCTGCCCGTGGTTGCGGCAGTGGCTGGATTGGCCGCTGCCCATTGGGAGGGCGGAGGGTGACCGGGGAATGCAGGGGGCGGGGCCGTGTGGCAGCATGCTGTGCCATGCGGCCCCGCCCCCTCTGGGGTGTGTGTGTAGCTTTAGACGTGACGGCCAGGCGCTTTCACCACAGGCCGTGGGGTGGTTCGGATCACGGCTGGAGGCAATGGGGTGCACGTCTGTTGGCGCGCCCCTTCACCCCTGGCCGTGGTCCGAACCACCCCACGGCCTGTGGTGAAAGCGCCCGGCCATCACATCTGAAATCACCCATAGATTATAGATAACATAGAAATTAGGTAGATATACCCTATAGTTTTTTCCTTTCCCCTTCCCCTGTCTCCCCCTGTCCATATTATATATTGATATATTAGTTTTATAGATAGATAGATAAGATATTGTATAGATATTAGTAGAAATACTGGGTTTTTTCATTATATATATAAGCATTATAGGATACAAGTTTATTGATATAGATGCTTAGATAGGAAAATATTGCATATAGTATAGGCTATTAGGTGTAGATTGAACATACATATTAGTAATTTTTCATGTTGTCATTGTGAACTTATTACTACTGCATTATAATGAGAAAGGGAGGAAGGAGTTCAACTTCTGAGAAGTCTGGGGTAGGTGTCTGCTGATACTTCTGCCATTCGTGGCGCCCACAATGGAAATGATACCAAAAACAAAATCTTTGTTGTCAGTTGAAATCGATACCGATACTGATTCTTGCACCAATAACAAAAATGAAATTTCATTAATAACAACAATGAAAATGACAGTTAACAGAAAACGAAAACAAAAAATGGCATGGGTCCCTGGTGCACCCCCCTAGCTGTGGTTTCACTTCAGGCTGGTGGAGAGAGATGTCACAGTGACAGTGTGCAAGCACTTCCAGGCCCATGTCAGTTGAGGGAGAGATGTTGCCCACCTTTCCACCGCTGGCCTACACAGCCTCTTGACCTTGTATCATAGAAACCTTTTGGATCTTCCTGAGGCCACAACTAAAAAGAAGCATGGAGCAGTGGCAGTTGCAGAGGGTTGCAAGGAGGCGGAACCCTCTGCAGCTCCTACCCTGGGGCCATCTGATGCCGGCGCTTTCGCTGCCACCCCACCCCCGAAGATGTCTACTTTGAGGATCATTGCCTCCTCAACCACCTGGCACACCTCTCCCAGTCCACTCTGCCCAAGTTTCTGCCGTGGAAGCAGCTGTATCCACCCAAACATCCATATGCTTCTGCCATCACCAAGACAATGGGGGAGCTGTTCTACCCTTCTAGGCTAGCCCCTTTCCCCTCATCTCAGAATGAAATGCCTCTTACTTTTGTTGCTAATATACACTCTAGTAGACCTGCTGAGAGAAATTTGGGACCCACGTAGGGGTGTTCATGTCATTTTTGTTATTACAATAATGATAACGAAAATTGTTGCTTTCATTATTGCAATAATGAAAACAGAGAATAACGACAATGATAACAAAAACAACAATGACGTTATGGTTGTCATTATTATTAGTGCTGTGGCAGTTGGGTTTGAGGGGAAATGTGGAGAGGGGAGAAGGGAGCAGACATCTCAGAGCCCTAAACAGGGTTGAACTCTTGAACTGTGCCTGTGTTGGGAGGGGTGAGCAGGTCAGCAGTATCTGATGGATGTATCGCTGGCCAATGAGCAACGCAAGCAGGCCCCAGCAGTCTCATGGCACTCTGTGATTGCTCAATGCCTGCTGCCTCCCACAACCAACGAGGGGGCTCTGAGGGAGGGCACTGTAACCCTTTATAATGGGAGGGCCAGGCTTTTCTCTCCATTCTGTGAGAGCTCTGCTTGTCAGGTTGCGTTTACAGAACTGTGGTGCTTGCACAAAAAAAAATCCTCCCTCGCTCTCATTGTATTACCACCAATACCTTTCCTTCCTCTTATACTACATTTACCTTCTCCCTTTCCCTGCCCTTCTCTGCCCTCTATATTATATATAGATAGGTAGTATAGATTAGATCTAGATATATATTATAGATATATATATTAGAATAGTTATATAGATAACTGATTAGATAATAGTTTTCCTTTTCCCTTCGCTTGTCTCCCTTAGATTTAGATAAATATTAGTTGTGTACATATATAGAGAGAGATTAGATATTATATAGGTATTTAGACTAGTCTGTTTTATTATATATATTAGGATTATAGGTATCATGATATCTTTGCGCACGGGAGTCGATGCCGATACCAAAAATAAAATCTTTGTTTGAAACGATACCAATGACGACGACAACAAAACTTTGTTGTTGTTAATGATAATGAAAATGACATTTTTAATAACGAACATGAAAACCAAAAATGACATGGGGTCTGGTGCACACTCCTACCAAGTACCTCCTGGTAGCTGGGGGATCCCTAAATCCCATTTCCCCCATTACCATATCAGGGTGATGCAGGGTTTTTTGGGGGGCGGGGGCATTAAAATTTGGTGTGTGGTAAAACTGAAACCCCTTTCCCCTCCTCTCATCAGGCCTGCTTCTGGTGGTGTCTTCCCTTTCCTTTAAGGACTGGACATACTTACTTAATTTCTGTTATAGTTACATAATTGTAACCTATTCAAGCGTCTGTTTAACCACCAGCATAGAGATTAAGTGGGCCATTGGTGACACAGCCATGAATCAGAGGGTGGAGACACTGTGGGGAAGAAAAAACCCCAGCCACTCTGACCAATTAAGGCTTAGGAAGAAAAAAAATTCTCTTTCAGCCATCACAGATTAACTAGTGCTTCGCAGCCTTTACTGATTAACTAGTGCTGCCCAAATACCCTGTTGTGGTAGTTGGCTGGGTGGGGGTTTCTCTTTTTTTGGTTTTTAACTCCAGCAGGGTCTCATGAAGCTATTATTTCTTGCCAGATGGAAACTTGGGGTGGGTCTGGCAGTCTTCCTTTCTGCTCTGCGCTCCACAATCCCACCCATTGCCTTCCTCCATCCAGACCCTACAAATGGCAATGGGCCTTACCTCACTTTAAATACTGAGGCAGCCTTATTGCCCGTGAAATTTATTTCTCTCCCATATCTATTTCCTGTGGATCTCCCATGGGTAACTGATCTCCTGTTACTGTTGCATATCTGTAAGAGATGGAGACAAAGGGTGTAAACAGATGGATGCGGAAGCTGCCTGCCCCTGGAGCTGCTCCAGGAGTGCACCCCCACGTCCGCCCACTTGCAGCCCTGCCTCAGTCCGCTTTAGTGACCTGGCTATTTCCCTGGCCCATGGTCGGCCTACGTGGCATCTCCCGCCCTGCACTATAGGGTTGTGGGCAATTGCCCAACACTCTAGGATGGCGCCTACAACTCTATAATGTTGCCCAGGGCAATGACTGGCCAGGAGTAGAGCTGCAGCATGGGTCCACCCCATGGACCGAAAGCAGCTTTGCTCCAGGATGGGGCCCTGGGTTTGGCCAGCCTGCTCTGCAGGCAGTGCTCCAAGATGTACTGGAGCATCACCGGCCAGGCTGCCCCAGATCTGGCTCAGCCTGCTCCACTTCCACATCTGGTGAGGCACTTTTAAATGGACCGGCCAGATGAGGGGTGAAGCAGACTGGTGCAGGCAGATCTAGAGCTGCCATCCATCTAAGAGCGTCCAAAGTAGTTTAAGTCATATCTTTTACTGGACCAACGGTACTTCATGAGATTGTGCAAGCTTTTGGGCCACATGAGACCCTTCCTCAAGCATGTAGCAAGTCAGAACTCTAGATTGAGCAAATGCAGGATGGGTATTTATAATTTTATTTATTTATTTATTCAAATTTAAAATACCCTTCTCTTAGGGCTCAGTGTGACTTGCAATATATAAAACACATGTAAAAGCATATATAAATCCCCTTAAAGCCCACTCCAAGCCCCTAACCCCCACCTACCCAATCCCATCTTTGCCTGTCAAATACTTGGCCAAACAAAAAGGTCTTAAATTGCTTCCAGAAGATGAACATGCTTGGGTTTAGACAAATGTCCAAGAGAAGGGATTCAAATGAGATGAAGCAGTGGCTTGGAGTGGATAGGAAAAATAACTTGGGAAGGGACTGGTAGGTTAAAAAACATAGATGTCAGATATTTAACACACTGTAAAAAGAAGAACAACAAAACAATAGCACAAGAGACCAAAAAAAATAGTAAATAGTAAATGTAGATAGAGGACTAAGTTTGCATATGTGATAGGTCTTCATCCAGTACCATGGTTACTGGTTTAAAAATATACTTTGTTGGTAAGTAACAGGTATCAGTTTTGGAGTCAGTATATATGAATCTTAGGCTGCATTCTCACCTGTGGCGGCGGCAGTGGGAGGGGAGAGGGAAGACGCGGCAGCACCAAGGAGCCGCCCAACGGGAAAAGAGCCGGTGCGAACGGGGATGTTCCGCGGCTTCTCTCGCACATGTCAGGGCAGGATTTTGCGCCCTGACATGCGAGAGAAAAGTCGCGGCAGATCCCCATTCAGGCTCTTTTCTCATCGGCCGGCTCCCTGGCACTGCCACATCTTTCCTCGCCCCTCCCGCTGCCGCCACCGCCGCCACAGGTGAGAATGCAGCCTCAATTAATCTGTTACCTGGGCTGTGCGGTCTAGAGCAATGAGAAATTTCTATTTGCACTATATTTTGATTAACACAATCAGGTTGCAGATGTCCCACAATGTTTTGCTGAGGGTTTTTCTCCTTTGGTTACAACAGAGCCAGTGCAGCACAGCATGCAGAATTGCAGAGAGTGCACAGAGGTCCTGGGAAGACAAGGAGTCATGATGCTATCCATCTGCTACTCAACAGAAGTAAATAAAAATGAGGGCTGAAATGATGGTCAGCCAGAACCTAAAAATATTTGTTAGCAGAACGCAGAGAATCCAAAGCCATAAAGCTCAGGCTATAGGCAGCAGGGGTATCATCAGCCTGTCTGTGAGAGATCTTACCATGATATGTGCATCAGTGCTCCCCTTAAAGAGCTCATCATTGTGAGCTACTTTCCAGCTACTGCTATTAGAGAGGATAATGGTGCTGCGGAACTACAGTAGCCATGCAGAAAATGGGACATTTTGCTAAAAAGGAGCCTCTCATGCCCATTAGAAATGCTGCCAACTTTCGCAGACTTTTTTGGCAAATAAAGAAATAATTGTTACTGTTATTCTATTAACATCCCAGTGGGTTAGCCAGCATTTCCTAAACTTTAAAACCTGCAGTCTCTGCTTAGAAAAATCAAACTGTTTGTACTTCCCTACAGTTCTCTGACATGTGCTTTTAATCAGAGGTTTTCCAAAATTGGGATTGGGGACTGCACAAATGTGGTCATTGCCATCTACAGATGGGATCATGATCTTGACTGACATCTGTAGGCGTAAAGCTTCCATTCTCCATCTTGGACCTGACCATAGAACCAAACCCAGGACCAAGCTTGGATTAGCTAGACAGCAATAGTATGAGTCTCTCACATTCTGCCACGGCCCAGCTGGGAATTGAAGCTTAAGAAGTGCTGAAAGTTGTAAAACAATAGGTGGTCTTGTAACAAGGCCCCGAACAGAGCTTGTTGTTTTGGTACATTGGGTACAGTGGTAAAAATGACTGTCTTAAGAAAGGAAGTGTTTTAATGACAATTTAGTTTCTAACCAATCATCTCTGATATGTATAAATGATGTAACTATTTGTTTCTGACCAATCACTTCTGATTGATAGGTATGTATGATGTAACCATTTGTTTCTGATCAATCATCTCTGATTTTTTTGGCTCTCTTAAACCCTAAATGGGGAGTGAGCAATTGCACCCTCTTCAACTCTCTTTTCTTTGTAAGTTATCTCAAGTCCCCTAGTGTTAATGCCAGGTGGTCGTGGCTCTTGTTAGCCTAAAAAATAAACCTATTGGTTTAGGCATTCACCCTTGTGTCTGAAATCCATTGTCTTTTCCCCTAGGGGAGAAGGTTATCGACTTGGCTCAAGGATCCAACAACATCATATATACTTTCATGTCTTCCCTGCTGTATGGGGTCATGGAATTAACTTTAAATCTCAAAAGATTCCACAGGTATATAGTTGTGGAGCCTCTGTCTTAAAGACTTAGGGTGCAATCCTGTCGGTGGTGTACACTGTCCACCGGCACAATGTTTGTCTAGATGATGGGTGCTCAAGCACACTTGCACCCCCCTGTGTGCAGCAAGCCGCGCAGGGCAAAGGCACGACCTGCGCTGATTCATACCCCAAGCCCCCACACACCATGGCCTGGGGGATGGAGCAGGCATGGTTCCTGCTCCATCTCCTGGGCCGTGGTGTGTGTGGGCTCAGGGGTTGCATCAGCATGGGTTGTGCCTTTGCCCCATGTGGCTTGCTGCACGTGGGGGCATGTACACACCAGAGCGGGGGTGTCCTGGCCCTGTGCCTAATGTGTAGTTTACCAGGACCATAGGATTGCACCCTTACTGACTAAAAGTAAGAAGTCTAAAGAGAGAGTGGTTGACGAGTTGGTCCCAAATGTAAGCAATGGGCACAAAGTAGTTCAAGTGATATCTTTTATTGGACCAATTGCAGTTGGTGAGATTATACAAGGTTTGTGGCCCAAAAGTTTGTATAATCTTACTGACTACAGTTGGTCCAATAAAAATGATCACTTGACCTACTTTGTCACCATCTCAAAATAAGAAATCAGCTTTAAGACACCAGCGTAAAATCCATTAGAAATCAGTGGGCCTAATGCAGAGGTGTTGTGTAAATGGCTGTAACATACAGATCAATAAAAGGGAAAGCGTTTAGGATGTTTCAGAGTTTCAAGTTAGTGGAACTAACACCCTGAAAATGATAGACAGTTGTTCTTCACCCTGAAGAAAGTGTCAGTTTTGCTACCTTATTGAAGGTAGGGTTCAGTTCACAATCCTTAAGAGCAAAAGATACTTTCAACAGACATTTGATGAAGTAAAAAAAAAATATATATCTTGCAAACATGCACAGACTTAAAAAATGCAGGCGATAGTCAGAGCTGGTCAGAACTGGTAGAAATGGACACACTTCTATCCCTTTCAGTGGAATTCCATCAACGTGCTCCAAATTTGTATGGGACGCACTAACTCTAAACTTTTTCAGCTGCTGTATATCAGCTATTCAACTGTGGCAAATTTCTGCTTAAAAGCAAATATGGTTTACACTTAACTCCTTCGCTAAGTTTTTTCAGCCAGCAGAAAGCAACGCATATGAATGATTGATTATTCAAGGACTAGGCATGTCTTCCCATTGCATGATTTTTGCTTGGGCTTTGTGAGATGGAGTGCTTTTTGATGTTACTGTTACTTAGAATTCTGGGTAATACCAGTCACTGTCTTTCATGCGATGGATGGCTGTTATTGCTATTAAGTGTCTACGGCATATAGTTTCAGAGAGTTATTAATATACATGTTGCATGGCTTATTGCTTCATTGAAAAATGAACCTCTTTACGAGGCATTGCTTGGGTTGTTCTTCACTATGGCTGAGTTTGTATGTTTAATGGGAATTATAGATTCGGTGCATAGTGTACCTAATATAATTATCACTGCTTGCAGACTATGAGAGGGTCTTGTTCAACATACATAGAAATAGACTAACAGCATGAAAAAATTTCCTCCTTGCTTATTATGCAGCAACTCACTACATGGGAAATTCTTTAAGATTAAGCAAGCAGTCATAAATCTTTTCCTGCTAATGCAGTTCTTTCAGAACATAACACTTCATAGTTCTAGAGAATATGCATCTCTTTGACCATGCATAAGGATGATGGTATAGCTCAGACATGGGGAAAATTTCCCCTCCCATGGGTGACTTTGGAAATTAATGCAAGCTTTGCGGGCCTAATAGGTATTTATTTATTTATTTATTCATTCATTCATTCTATTTCTAATCTGCTTCCTCTTGCACACAGGCAACTCGAAGAGACTCACAACAACACAATAAAATCAAATTTAGTAATCAAAACATATAAAAACCTTATAAACATTAAGGCGGAACCAAAACCACCCCCTTCCCCCCTAACCCTCACCTCCCTTCCCCTCTCCCTCACCAAAGGCCTGGTGGAACAGCCATGTCTTACATGGTCTTCAGAAAGAGGGGAGGTCAGGGGCCAGGCAGGCCTCCATTGGGAGGGAATTCCACAGCCTGGGAGCCACCACCGAGAACGCCCTCCCCATCATTGCCACCCATGAAACCCAGGGGACCTCAAGTCGGGTGTCCCCGGCCGACAACAAGCGCTGCACCATGTCCCAGGGTATGAGGCAGTCCTGCATGTAGGCAGGGCCCAGGCTAGTTAGGGCTTTATAGTTCAATATCAACACCTTGAATCGGGCCCAGAAGACAATAGGAAGATAGTGCAGAGAATGGAGCACTGGTGTAATGTGCTCGTGGTGACCCGTCCCTGTTAGGAGGTGAGCCGCTGCATTCTGCACCAGCTGCAGTCTCCGGGCGATCACCTAGGGTAGCCCCACGTAGAGTGCATTGCAATAGTGTATTCTAGAGATGATAATAGCATGAATGATTTTAGGTAATTTGGTACATATGGGTTTATATGGCCCAGCAGCAACAAGATCCATATTCACCAAGCACAGGAATAAAGTCAGGAAGGTAAACCAAAGAAAGTTATGTCAAATACAAAAATTCCCAGCAAAACAGTGAAACTGGAACCTCCCACTTAAAAGAAACTCAAAACTCAAAACCTCCCACTTAAAAGAAACTGTGGCACGTCAGCTCCAGGAACATCTGGACTGCACCGGTTTCCATCCTTGATCCCTCCCAGTCTGGGTTTCGGCCTGGGTATGGTACGGAGACAGCCTTGGTTGCCTTGGTTGACGATCTCCAACTGGCGTTGGACCAGGGTCGTCAGACCTTACTGGCCTGCTAGACCTTTCTGCTGCATTTGACACAGTCGATCATGAGGTGTTGGTGACTCGCCTGCAGAGTCGGAATTGGCAGAATGGTCTTGGACTGGTTTCGTTTGTTCCTGGCCGGGAGAACTCACCGGGTGGTTTTGGGGGAGTGTACGTCTTCCCCCCGGGACCTGACGTGTGGAGTCCCTCAGGGTGCCATTCTGTCCCCCCTCTTGTTTAACATTTATATGCAGCCGTTAGGGGAGATCGTGAGAGGGTTTCAGGGCATGCAGTGTCATCAGTATGCTGATGGCACTCAACTCTACCTCTCCTTTTCCATTGACCCAGGCCATGCAGTCTCCTTATTTTCCCAGTGCCTGGTCAGCTGTGGGGGCTTGGATGAGGTCGAGCCATCTGCAATTGAATCCTAACAAGACGGAGGTGATGTTGGTGAGCGAGGTCTTGGGGGACCTGGGGGTGGTTGAATCTCCTCTTGTTGGGGGGGTTCGCTCTCCCATGGTCTCTCAAGTGTGGAGTCTGGGTGTGCTCCTCAATTCACAGCTCAGCCTGGAATCTCAGGTCGTGGCCATGGAGGGGAGTTCGTTCCAGAAGTTACACCTTGTCCAGCGACTTCGGCCGTATCTCTCAGACTCCGACCTCGCCACTGTCATCCATACCTTCATCACCTCGAGGCTGGATTACTGCAATGTGCTCTACGTGGGGCTGCCTGAGAAGCTGGTCTGGAGGCTGCAGCTGGTGCAGAATGCAGCGGCCCGTCTCCATATGGGGGCAGGTCGCAGGGAGTACATGACACCAGTGCTCCAGGCTCTGCAATGGCTGCCTATAAAGCACCGGGCCAGGTTCAAGGTGCTGGTTTTAACCTTTAAAGCCCTTCACAGCCTGGGCCCTGCTTATCTGTGGGACCACCTCACTCCCCATGTGCCCGTACGACCCTTGAGATCATCCGTGGGAGCCTTTTTGGAGGTTCCCCGGGCAAGGCGGGTGGCCAGCGGTTTTAGATCTTTTTCGGTGGCTGCCCTCGTGCTGTGGAATTCTCTCCTGGAAGAGGCTCGGTTGGCTCCCACTCTCCTGCTGTTTTGGCATGTATGTAAGACATGGCTGTTCCGTCAGGCTTTTGGCGAGGGGTAGGGGTGGGGGTGGGGGGTTTCCCCTCATTGTATTGTATTTTAAATTGTTTTAAATTGTTTAAATTGTGTTTTTTTAAAAATGTATTCAATGTTGTTCGCTGCCCCGGGCTGCCCTGTGGGCAGGAGGGGCAGGATATAAATTTTAAATAAATAAATAGACAATAAAAAAAGAGTAGCCAAATAGGAGTTGGGGCAAGGAAGGGAAGAAAATGGAAGGGCCTTCAGATCATAGTCCATTTTTTAATGAGATACTGCCACACAGGTCCACCCATACCCTACCCACCCAAGTACCTTTCTGAAGGTGGTGGTGGTGGTGGTGGGAGGCGTGGGGACACTCCTGTGACTAACGTAACACCCACCCATGAACACTCACAGTGCACTGGCAAAAAAACCCAGAGTGATCCGTGGAGGGGCAGGCAGAATGGCACATGGGGACAGGTGCCCCACGCACCTCCAGCATGTATGAACGGCAGCAGCCAGCCATGCTGGCTGAGTGATCTGCCATTCTGAGGCACTCTGGAAGAGGGAAGGGGGGGGGGAGAGAAACAGCCTTTGTAAGGCACAGGAACTGGGCAGCTGGGAGTGCTTGGGAACCTGGGTTCCCCGGCACTCAGATGGGAAATGTTGATATTGGAGGCCAGATTGGCGTACTTCCCCCTCCCCATGGTCTGTGGCAGGGGGTGTGCATGGAGTCTGCCAGGGTACTCACCCAGGGAGCTACCTGTTTGAATCCCTCCCCACTCACTCTATGTGTTTGAGTGCTCTGTAGTCATCCCACTCAGTGGGCACGGACCCCCCCCCCCCAGCCGTGCTCATTTAAAAATGGCCATTGATTTTGCCATGGATCCATCTTCTTTCTTTGAGTTCATGTCTTCATCTTCATTTCTAAAATCAAATCAAGCTCTCCTCCCTGCCCCTGAGCATGCACTTTAAGTGCTCGAGAGTAGGCACTGGGACTGGATCCAGCAACTAGAACAGATTGAGAACTTTCCATGCACTGCCCATCCCTTACTCTGCTCACTACTCTATATGTTCATCACCCAAAGCAACATTCTGGGGATGCCCCCTCACATGGAGAGAAGATTGCAAGGGATAAGCCAGAACTAGACCTCAACAACATTTTTCAAACGAAAAATAATTTTCATGAAAATTAGCATTTTGAATAGAGAAAAGTTACAAAAGTCAGACTGACTACAGGGCTTTGGGCAAAGTGAATAATGGCACCATGTCAACACTTTTTTGAAGCCCCCTCCCTCCACAGCCACCAGAAGGCCAAGGCCTTGCACACGGCAGCACCTGGGAATGATTCTTCCAACTATGAACACACTGTGGATCCTTTTTGCCTTCATGTGTATCCCCTGAACCTTCCTGCAGGGTCATGCCCTAAAGCATGGTGGCTCAGTGCTTTGTATTTCAACTTGTGTCAAGTTTTCATTACTGCAGACATCAGGCTAGAGATCTTCAAGTCTCAAGCATGCAAAAGAACATTGTGGCTGGTTACAACCCTCTGTCAGTCAGACATTTGCTGTGTAGCAACCATTGGGCCTTCTGTGACCCACTAGCTGGACTCTGTCCTTGGTCAGCTCTGGGAGGCCTTCCCCTTACTGAGCAAACTCATGCCACTGCCTCTCCCCTGTTTCAGAGACATCGAGTCTCCCACCCTGAGAGTGAGATTGTTTAAGTAATAGCCCAAATTCCCATACAAAGCTTATTAAATCTTATAAGGATTTACCTACTCATCCATAGGTGCTCCCCAGCTTTGTTTGATGGGAAGGAAAGGAAAGGCTGCCAAGCTGAGCCATGAAGAGAGACCAATGGCTGCAGCATATGCTGGTCAGAGCCACTAGCATTGGCTGAGAAGAGAGAGAACAGTGCCCTCGCTACACTGATTTCCCATGTAGATGTTGGGGACTGAGGAAAGTGGGAGTGAGGAAGAAAGATGAGGACTGTTAGAGTTACCTTCTGCTGGGTTTTAACTCATCAATGATATAGCCAGATGGATGTATCAGAACTATCTTGTGCCCAATCTGAGGAAGACTGAGGTGATGCTGGTGGGGAGGGGCAGCTGATATGAGGATGCCCTCACCTCCCTCAGACCCCTACCTGTTGTAGGGGTTTGGGTGGGCCAGATAAAGGACTTGGGTGTCATTTTCAAACATGCTCTTTCCATGAAAACTCAGGTGTTGGACAAGGTTCAAAGATGTTTTTTCCAGCTGTGTAATTTGAATAAAATACACCTATATTTATCTCAGATGGACCTTGCCACAGTGATCCTTGGCCTGGTGACCATGAAGCTGGATTTCTGTAACTCCCTCTTCTATGGACTTCCACTAGTGTTTTTCTGTGGTTCCAGCTTGTTCAAAATGCAGCAGTATGACTGCTTACCGGTCACATTAGAGAACTGTTCCTGGCGCCTCACCCTACTGGTTATTTCTAATCAAATACTGTTTGGGGATCCTGCCATTGGACCCTAAGTTGGCACTGGTGACTGGGCCTATGCTGTGGTGGGTCCCTCAGTGTGGAACTCGCTCCTTCTAGATGTTCATCTCAGCTTCTCCTGCCTTGCCTTCAAAAAGAACCTAGTGCATCAGCCTTTACCTCTTCTTTTAGAATCATTGGTTTGGTTTATTGCAATTTCAGTATATATATATATATATATATGGAATGGAGTTAGTTTGGATCAAAATGGTGCTCCTTTTGGCTGTAGTGAAGTTCTGTACATAGATGTGCTTTGTGGATATTAAAACTCTGCCTACTGAACCAAGATTGTCCATTGGTGCAAACTGGTTATGCTCTACTGCTGTCAGTGGGAACTAATTTGATGTATGCCAGTTGAAGATCTGACCCACTAGATTAGAAAAGAAGATAATTGAGAACTTATGTTCATTTTGTTAACTGCATCTAGTGCTTATGCCCAAACTAAGGGATAAACTTCAGGTCAGCAAAACAATTCAGTGCCAGAGCTGAAATGAGTACCCGCAAAAACAGATATACCCAATGCGTTTCTGGTACCCGAACTGATCCAGCAACTTAAGGTACTGATCGGTACCCGATTGCAAGTTGAATTGGGTACCCGATGTCCTGGAATGTCGACTTCTGGTTCCAGAATGTCAACTTCTGGTACCAAGCGTTTTACTTCCATGCCAATATTCCAACTTCTGATACCTATTTCCTGATTTCTTCTGTCCTGGAAAGTTGACTTTCAATTCCAGAAAGTAGGGGTGGGACACCGGGGAGAATACTGGATACTGGATGTACCGGTATCAGATCTTCCTGGTACCGGATTTAACGGTATTGGCATACCTGATTTTTAACATTGGCCACGGTAGCGGATTTTTTACATTGCGTCTACTGACTTCAATGGCTGTAATGTAAAAAATCCAGTACCATGTAAAAAATGTAGTTGCACCAGGGGACTCCCTGCGTCGGTGGGTTGCCAAGGAAGCACGCTCCGATGCAGCAGTCGGGAACATGCAGCCGGGGGCGCTGGGCAATGCGGGGCCTGGGCCTGGGCCTGGGCCTGGGCCTGGGCCTGGGCCTGGGCCTCTGCATCGCTCCACGCACCTGCAGGCACGCCGGGGGTGGAGTCCACACTAGAAAAGCCAGCGCTGTGAGGCACACAGCACCGGTAATCAGAGCACTGAGAAGCTGGCCCCTGACTGACGAGTGGGGATTGAGTTAAGTCTGGTTTCCTATTCCCTTTCCTTTGTGACCTGGTGTATCTCGTATATAGCGATTGTTGTGCTCCTAACCCCATAGTCCCTGGATTGTGACTGCACGAGTGTGTGAGTGATTGTGGGCAAACAAGAGGTGTGCAAGTCTCCCTATCCCTCCTGGGCTTCCTCCCATCCCTTCCCCCTCCTGGACAAGGTCCCTTGTCCTTCCCTGTGAACCTTGGTATCCTACCTCCATGCCTCACGTAGCCTGCACCCCCTTGTTCCTTCCCCCTGTGGACTGGGTAGTGCAAGTTGTGAGTGTGCTTGGTGCACGGCCATACCCTTCCCTTACTGCTCTGTGCCCTATGATGATAGAGGCCTGGTTTCTTCAGAACCATTAGGTCACACTACTATCCTGACAGGCATTTTTCCTCATGGGCCTCTCCCAGAGCACATACATAGGGGGTTGTGCATGCGTGGTGTGTACTTCGAGTCTGTCCCTTCTCCCCGATACTCCCCTGGCCTCTCCCTTCCCCCTTTACCCATGACAGAAGCTGACTAAGTTACCAAGAGCAACAACAGCAACTACGGGCCTATTTTTTTTTGGGGGGGTGACTTACACTCGTTTAATACATGGATTCACTTGCTTATTACATATTATCACATCCCCCATTCATTGATGTTGCTGACTCTTGCATTACAAAGTGCTGTAAACTAGATTTAGATTACAGCCTCGTAAACTGGAAATTCTAAATGGTATTGGCTCTTTTTACAGTATGCAGTAAAAGATTGCAAAAGTAGGGAGCAGCAAATCTATAGAATGATGTCGCTTCACAGATTCATTAAATCAGATTAGAGCAGCTTTTATACTACTGAGCACATGGCACTTGTGGAGAATTACTCATTTGTAAGGATCAGCTATTGTCATTAATTCTGCTGACTAGAGGTACTTAATTTGCATTTGTTATGCTATCTAACTAATCTATGATGCAGCACCAACAGCACGATAAAATTTACTTGTGCATCAAACCAAAGCATTTAGACAGGAGAAAGAAATTCTGCACCTTGTGCACTCTCTTACCCTTGATTGTTTTAGAAGCATTACAAAAATGACAAATGGTTTCCTTGGAAAGCACTTTAGAATTGGCACCCATGTTCTAATGGGTACAAATCCATTAATGTAGGAGGAAAGCCAACTAAGAGGAGATGCAAAGAAGACATAAAAGAATGGAAGGGCTAGCATATTTCACTGGAGTCCCCTACCTTCTAAAAGATACTCATAGGATCGCAGGATTGATGTAGATCCCAAATGTCATTTAGGCCACTTTCAGACTCCCCCCTCCCCCCCCATGCATATGTTGGCTACAGGAGGTAATGCGCAAGTCAGGATATGTGCAGGGTTCAGCCGGTCTAAAAGCCCCCCTGCATGGCTTTGCCAGTGCAAACGTGTGTTTGTGCTGGCAAAGCCATGCCAGGGGGAGGGGGAGGCTTTCAGACTGACTGAACCCCGTGCATATCCTGGCTTGTGCATTCCCTCCTGCAGCCAAAATATGGGCGCGGGGTGGGGTGGGAGGTCTGAAAGTGGCCCCAGTCCAACACTTTCCAAATGGTGTCTTGTGCCACAGGTGTGTCGCAAAACATTCAAAAAGCACATAACTTTTTTTTGGTTACTTTTGCCAGCATGCAAAGAAATTGTAAGAGCAATGTTAGGCTTGGGTTAAAATGTAGACAAAAAACCCCATCAGGTTCTTGTAGAAACTGAGTAGTCACTGGACTACTCCATGGACCTACATTACATTCCTGGAATCCTGAACCTACTTAACACAGTGTGCGTGTGTGTGTGTGTGTGTGTGTTGGGGGGTCAGGGTACTGGCATAGGGAGGATGGGTGGCTGGGAACTTGATGGGACCCCTCAGTGAGAGGGGGGTACAGGCATGAGGGTGGGGTTTATAAAGCATGTGCATAGGGGATGAAGGGGAGTGGTCTTACTGTCAAGGGGGGAAATGGGGGTGGGAAGAGTCTCTCCCTGGGGAGGGAGGGATTTGGCTATGTGGGGGCAGGAGGAGGGGGGTTACCTTCCTGCCTACTTTGTCAATCATCCTCAGAGTATGCAGGGTACTCTTTGGCCACCCATCCCCTGGAGCCTTACTGGTCCTTTGAGGGTTACCATCTCCTGGGGGTAGGCATGGAAAATCTGACACTAGAGAGAGGTCTGGGGGGTAGGGGGGTAAGTGGGACAACTACTGAGCCAATTAAGATCATGTTGGGCATGGGGAGGAATGGCAGGAGGAGGGGGAGGAAAGAAGGATCAACTGGAATATGGGGAGAGACATTTAATGTCTGTTCCCATGCCCCACTCCCCATCTCAGGATATTTGGGGATTGAGGCCAGTGTGGCCCCTGATCTGACATGGATGCTGCTTAATGCAAGATCAGTGGTGAATAAAACATCAGCCATCTGTTGATACAGATATAATGCCTAGCTTGGAGTGGAAGACACTCAGTAGGAAAAGTGTACTCGTGTCTTCACTGAGGGAGTGGCACCTATGGCTGGTAAAATGAAAATTTATAACCAAGATCAAGAAACAAAACCCTGATGAAATGATGGCCCACTACATCTTGCAACACAAAGCTCTCATGGCCAAAATATTAGTGGAAGAACTTTCTTTCTTTAGCTCCACATTGGGTGTAAACAGACAGCAGCTCCACTACGCACCAGCCCACTTCACTCTCAGGTTGGCTGGTTCATGTAAAACCACCTGCCAGATGTTCATAGTGGAGCAGGCTGCAGCTGCTCCGAGGCAGCTCCACAAGCAGCAGTCCGGAACATTCCAGAGCACCCAGTGCAGAGTGGGCCAGCCAAACCCAGGGCAATAGCTGAACATGGAGCTGTTGTCCATCTGTTGGTCAGAGCCAGGCTGCAGCTCCATGCCTGGCAGTCCATTGCCATATTTATCCCTATGGAATTGTGGGCGCCAGCACAGAGCGTTAGGTGAGCACCGGCAACTCTATAGTGTGTGTATGTAGGTACCATACAGGCAGCCTGGGGAAACTGCCGGTCTGTCTGTTGCGGACCCAGGCAGGGCTGGAAGGAAGCAGGAAGACAGAGCTAGGCTTATGCATCCATCTAAAACCACCCATTGTGTAAGTTGGCTGCAGCTTCAAAAAGTCAGCACTGGCAGGTGGTGTGCAGCTGTGGCATGATTCTCTGCCTCACACTGCTGGCTGTGGTTCTGTGTCATGCTGCCCAACACTGAGCGCCCATACTGCCTAGAAGCCGGGTGAGACATTTGTGGCCTCCAGGGGGCAGCATGATTGGGCAGCTGTAGGCATGTCTGTCCCACCTACAGTGTTTTGTGAACTGGGGCATCAGAACCTTGCTTTATGGGCTGCAGACAAAATTTAAAATGTGTTGGGATCTGAAAAGATGGCTGAAGCGGTAGGGGCGTGCGCTTCATTTTCGTTATATTGATAACAATAACGAAGTTCTTAGTTTTCGTGACTGCAATAACGATAATGAAGATAAATAATAACAAAATCAATAATGACTTTTGTTTTTCATTATTGACTTCGTTATTGCCTGACAGTTGTTTTGGAGGGGAAAATGTGGAGAGGGGAGGAGGGAACAGACATCTCAGAGCCATTTGGGAGGGAAACAGTGTTGAACACTTGAACTGGGCCTGTGATTTAATTTAATTTAATTTAATTTTTAATTTATATCCCGCAGTCTCTCATTTGAGAATGACTCAAGGCGGCTCACAAATAATCATCATAATACATAAAAATACATAATAAGCATAAACAGCAGCATAAGAGCATTACAATTTCAACACAACCACCCCCAAAACACCAACCCTGTATAACTGTACAATAAAATACAACCTTTCCAACAACAGCTAATATATCATTCATCAGCCCTGCAGTCCTCTGATAAATACACACAGGCAGTATCCAAGGTTCTGCCCTACTACTTCACACCTCCACCCTGCTGCCACCAGGGGGAGGTCCCTTCTCCACCTCAGCCCCTCTGCTCTCACCAGGGGGGGGAGAGTCCTCTCCTAAAAAACCCCACATATCACTCCCCTTGTATCAAAATACTAATTACCCCAACGCCAAGTCCTGCAATGGGGGTTGAGCCCAATACCCCCCATACATTGTCTCCAAAAAAGGGTGGGTTGAACACAACCAACCCCCTCAGCATACTTCTCCGGGTCCGCTGCCACCGACCCCATCACCACCAGCCCTCTCATTTCTGTTGCTGCCTTTAATCATCTCCTCACCCACTAGACCTGAAGCAAGGGCACTTGATGTTCCTGCTATCTGCTAGAAGATACAGCCGGCAGCATACGCGACTCCGGCTGCTCAGGGGTCCTCAAGGGCCTCCATAAGGGCCATGCCCTTTGGCTCACAGCCCTTAGACTCGCGGCCCTTAGGCACACGCCTGTGGCGGACGCCACTTTAACCTCCCCGCCAATGACTTTCCAGGCGGGCAGGGACTGCTGGCCCCGCCCTTCTCCATGTGCAATGGGAGGAGGGCTGATGACAGGTACCAGGGGGGCCAACAGCAAGCCCCACAGTGCCGGGCCAGGCCAGGTCGGGTGGAGGGGGGGGGACGAGGGATGTGCGAATGCGGTTCGGAAGTTCGGAGTTCGGCCTGAACTCAGTCTGTTTGGATGACCGAACCCGAACTGACAGAGCCGAACTTGATTCTGAACTCCAAAATGACCGAACAGTTCAGTCGGTTCGGATCGAGTTCGAATGAGTTCGGGTGGCAAAAATGTGTCACTTGAAGGTAAAATGTGACAGGGAGGGGGAGTCAGCTGAGGAGCAGACTCCTAGGCACCAGGGGTGGAGATGCTTGGAGTAGCAGCAAGCCTGCCCAATCACTATCCCTTTTCTCCTTGGACCACTGGCTTCACAGTGATTGGCCACGGGCTAGGCTGCATGGAGCCAATGGGGTTTGTGGTGAAATGGGCGCAGCAAGAAACAAAACTCATTGCCCTCCCCCCTTCCCAACACCTTAGGAGCTAGTCACTGTTCCTGACAGCAGGTGTTTCAGAAGGCTCCCTCTCCCAGCATATACACATCTAGATGTGTATAAGAGACAGATTGAATCCTTTCCCTCTCCCTCTTCTTCCATTCCTGATTATTCCCTTCCCCTGTTTTAAGTTTTGGATTTATTTAGAGTAGGATTATTATTAGATTGATTTTCATTTCAGTTCTGTACCCCTCCCTGTGTTCTTTGTGTTTCCCCCTGTGTAATATTGGATAGATAGATAGATAGATTAGTTATTATAGATAGTTACTAGATAGATATACATAGTAGTTAGCTTAGTTATAGAGATAGATAGAGATACAGTGTGTTTGTAGGACAAGGCATTTGTAGTTATTAGGATATTTCATTTAGTATTAGTTCCATAGGTTTTAGATTAATTAATAGCAGTTACATTTAGTGTAGCGATAGATATAATATTAGATTAAAAAATTGAGTTAAAAAAAATGTATAAAATCTTTGTGTGTGTTTGAATTGGAAGACATGGAGAAGGGAAGTAGGAGAGGCTGGTCTTCTGCCTGTAAGACAGGCTTCAGCAGCTCAGCATCACCTCCTGGCAGTGCCCTCCACTGCCATGCAGGGCACTGGAAGGCCTGCAGGATGTGAGGCTGCGGCTGTCTCTGCTGTGACTGCAGGAGCAGGTGCTCCTGCTTTTGATGTTCCTCCAGGGCCACCAATGTCCCCCCATTGTCGAGGCGATCCCCAGCAGTTCAGAGCTGGTGGATCCCACCCCGGCTGCCAGAGGCAGGGCCTGATCCCTGGGCAATGGCAGTAGGGAGAGGAGTAGAAGCAGCAGCAGCAGCAGCAGCAGCAGCAGCAGCAGCAGCAGTAGAGGGGGGCACAGGAAGAGTGCCAGCAGCATGGCGGGCACGGGCAATCTAGCCTCAGGGTCCCAGTACTCCCCTTCATGGGACATCACCGTGATTGGCGTGGATAGTGAGTCAGTGGCAGATACTAGTGCTGCAGAGAAGATGTCTGGAGCTGAGGTGATGGCTGACCCTCCTCCCAGAGCTGTGTCACCAGTGCCACCAAGTTCTGCCCCTCCCAGAAGCACTGTCAGCAGTGCATCACCCGGGGCAGGCCAGAAGGTGGGAGGGGGGGAAAATCCTCTGTCTGGGAACATTTTAAGCTGGTGCGGGCAGATGATCCCAGAGAGATGCAGTGCACTTTGTGCAAAAAGCAGGTGAAGCGTGGGTAGGTACTCGCCAACCTTGGGACAACAGCAATGGCGAGGCACCTGAAGTCATACTACAGTGCTCTGATGCTAAGCGGGAAGGCAGTAGAAGTGGATGCCAGCGGGTGGATGCTAGTGGGTTCCTGACTGCAGCAGCGGCCAGTCTCCCGGCTCCTTCAGCGGGCAAGCGTCCTGCACCAACTGCTGCCTCTACCAGCAGGAGCAGGGGGGAAGAACAGCAGCAGGAGCCTCACCAGCAGCGTCAGTCCACCATGGAGGAGCTGGGGTGGGGACAGCTGCCAAGGCCATCGGCAGCAGGATGGTGTGGCTTTCAAGAGAAAACCAAGAGCCTGTTAGCTGAAATGATTGCGCTGGATGGGCAGCCCTTCTCAATTGTAGAGGACAAGGACTTCCAGCAGCTGATTGTGGTCCTGCGGGCAGGAAGCTGGCCAATGAGGCACTTGAACTGGTGTGGAAGCTGAAGTCAGGGCTGGAGGTGCATTTTAACATGCTCCTGCAGTGAGAACAATATGTCCTGACAACAATGATGGACCCCAGGGTCAAGGGCAGCATGGCACACCAGACAGCACTCTATGCCCTCCGGAAGGATGTGCTGGTGGAGAGGGTCTGGCAGGCAGAGCGGGCTATGCATCAGGACACCCCTGTGGATGGTGGGAGTGGGAGCAACCACCCCTCTCAGCCAGGTGGGTCTATCTTTGCCCCCAGCCCTAGTGGTAGTAGCAGGAGCACCAGCAGCAGCAGCACCCCTGTTGCCAACAGCAGCAGAAGCAGCTCGGCCTACATACAGGCCACTCTGGGGAGCATGGGGTCCCCCACAACAAAAGGGCAAGCAGCATGGCTGAGGGCAGTGGTGGAGATGGTGCTCAGGCAGAGCTATGAAAGGGAGTGCGACGGCACCTCAGCAGCTGTGGAGACCTACCTGGAGGAGAAGCCATGCATTGATACCAGCAGCAATCCCTTGGCCTACTGGGCTGGCAAGGCCAACGTGTGGCTGGCCCTGCTGAAAGTGCCCAAGGGTATCCTGTCCTGTCCACCAACCAGTGTCCCCAGCGAACGGGTGTTCTCGATGGCGGGGGACATTTGCTCCCCACACCGCCTGAGACTGGGAGCCAAGTTAGTGGAGCAGTTGCTGTTCATTAAGGTGAATCTTCTGCTTCTGGGATTCCCTGAGCTGCCCCCGGACAAGGATTGATGGTGCAGTGGCACACGCCATCCCATGCCAGGGGCAATCATGGGACGGGGCTCCTCCTACTCAATCTGGGCTAGGGCTACTGCTGCTGTGCTGCTGAGATGCTGTTCCTCCCTCCCAATGCCTGGCGGCCCCCTGCCCCCCCTCTCTCATACTAGATGGCCTCAGACACCTTATCTGACAGATCTCATGACACAGGGTGGCATTGAGAAACTGTAAGCCTGCCAGCCGGCCTATGGCTACACGATCTTGGCTCATCAACGTGACGCTGACTGGCTCTCGCTCTCTCATGCTGCACAGTCTTTGCTAGCCTATCTGAGTGCCCTGCTGCCAATGTCCAAGCCTGCCTGCCCTACTGCCTCTCATGCTGCGCTGCCTGTCTGCCCGCACAGCTTGCCGCCAAACTCAGCAAGCATGCCTCAGTCCGCCTTCCTGCCTCCCATGCCAAGGTGCCTGTCTGCCCACCCAGGTTGCCTAACTCAAAGACTGCCCATGCCTGCCTGCCCTACTGCCTCTCATGCCACGCTGTCTGTCTGGCCACCTGCCCAGGTTGCAAAGCTCAAACCCTGCCTCAGTCTGCCTGACTGCTGCTCATGCCATGCTGTCTGCCTGCCTGCCTTGGCAACCAATGTCTGCTGCTGCTGCTGCCAATGGCCCCAGGCCTATATGCTGTCTGTGCCAAGGGTTCTGTACCCTGGCAATTCACTGTCTGCTGCTGCTAATGCCAATGGCCCCCAGGCCTATATGCTGTCTGTGCTAAGGGTTCTGTACCCCGACAACCCACTGTCTGCTGCTGCCAATGGCCTCCAGGCCTATATGCGGTCTGTGCCAAGAGTTCTGTACCCTGTCAACCCACTGTCTGCTGCTGCCAANGTTCTGTACCCTGTCAACCCACTGTCTGCTGCTGCCAATGGCTACCAGGCCTATATGTTGTCTGTGCCAAGGATTCTGTACCCCAGGTTGCTGCCAAGCTCAAAGACTGCCTCAGCCCGCCTTCATGCCTTTCATGCCAAGGTGCCTGTCTGCCCACCCAGGGTGCTGCCAAAAGAGGGAATGAGAGATAGGCTCCCCGCTAAAATGAGAGAGATGGGGTGGAGGGGAGACCAGCTCAAGCTGCCACCTGCCAGAACCAGGAAGAACTCCAATCTGTGCCCGATGCTCACACCTAGCAGCAGCAAACCTAACAGAATGAGATCAAATATAACAAAATGTGGAATGTATTATGTGCCTGCCTTTGTGCGTTCCTATACCTACCTACCTATCACACGATTGAATGAAGTGTGCCCAACCATGCACTAATTCTAGGGACATCATTCAACTCCCATAGGCTTTAGGCTGTCATTCCACTGTACCTGAAGCAGTCATGCCCACCCATCCCAGGAACCATCAACGAGATTCTGGGACCATCATTTGAGTCATGGGGGGCTGTCATTCCATTCTGGGTGGTGCCGCTGCTCGTGCCTGACTGGCCAGAGGCCACCAGCACCCGCCTGCAAGCCTGCCTCCCCACCAGCCTACTCCTAAACACCCACCCGTAGCCTGTCTCTCTTTCTCTCTGGCACACCCACACAGACACAAGCCCTGACCCTCCTGGGAGACTGTCTGCAAGTTGAGACCCTGCTGCTGCCTGGCACATCTTTGGGTTAATACCTTAACTACGCTACATGTGGTGCCCGGTGCTGTTCTGGTAGAGATCGACAAGCTGTATGGGATGCTGCCACCTGCCAGACAGAACTTCAGCACAGAGGGATAAAATCTTGTAACAATAACAACAAATATAACAAAATTGAAAATAACAACTACAACAACAACATTATTATTATTTATTATTATTAAACATTTATAAAGCGCCAGTTGCAACCTGGCGCTGTACAGAACATACAATCAGATGCGGTCCCTACCTGTGGCTTACAATCTAAAAGACAAGGAGGGGGAGACAAGGAGAGGGGACAGCGGGAGAGACATGGGAGAAGACAAACAAACATTCAGGCGGATGCGAAGTCTCAGGTGCGTGTACTTGGCTTGGTTACAAGGTGGTCGGTAGCAGCAGTCAGCAGAGGAGGGCTGACAGTAAGAGCAAGGGGAAAGACTAGAGGGCATTGGGAAAGGCAGCATGGAAAAGGTGGGTCTTGAGGAGGGATTTGAAGGAGCGGAGGGAGGAGGCAAGGCGGATGTCGGCAGGGAGGGAGTTCCAGGCATGCGGGGCAGCGAGGGAGAAGGGACGAAGGCGGTTGGGCGAGCAGGAGAAACGAGGGAGAGCGAGGGAGGGGACAGAGGAAGAGCGGAGAGCGCGCGCAGGAGTGCGTAGGGCGATTAGGTCCGAGAGGTAAGGGGGAGCTTGGTCATGGAGCGATTTGAACGTGAAAACCAGGAGTTTGAACAGGATACGTTCAGGAAGGGGGAGCCAGTGAAGGGAGAGGAGGAGAGGCGTTACATGGTCGAAGCGACGGGCAGAGTGAATGATCTTGGCGGCAGAGTTTTGGATCGCAACAAGGGGGGACAGGTGGGAGCGAGGGAGGCCAGCAAGGAGGAGGTTGCAGTAGTCGAGGCGAGAGATAACCATGGCATGAACAAGGATTTTGGCCGAGGAGATAGATAGAAAGGGGCGTATGCGGGCAATGTTGAGGAGAGCGAATCGGCAGGATTTGGCCACAGAGTCAATGTAAGGTTTAAAGGAGAGGTGCGTGTCAAAAATGAAGCCCAAGCTGTGGGCACGGAGAACAGGACGGATGGTGACCCCATCAACATTATAAAACAAAAACCAAACATTTTAAACTAGAAAGGAAACTTATCAACTAATACTACTCAGTCTTTGGGCCTGCACCCTGGAACTTGGGAGAAAGGCAGAAGGGGTGCACGGGAGCTAGGGGCAGGGGACATCACACCCACCGGCATTTGGTAGCCATGTTGCATGGCATAGTCAACGGCCCCTAACATGGCTGCCTGCCACTGGGAGACTGACTGGCAGAAGAGTTCCAGGTTGGCTATCTTGGCAGAGATGTACTTTGAGACGTACTGTGAGTATGCCTCCACCTTCTGTTCCTGGACCTTGACTGCCTTGACTGTCTGGAACCATTACACCAGTCGGTTCTCCATGGTGGCTGCTTGCTGCTTCAGGCCGGCCATGAAGTCCTGGGTGGGCTTCTCCACCTCTGCCCGAAAGGTCCTTGCTGCTGTAGACTCCCGGGGCCCAGCAGACTCCACATCGGAGCTGGAAGAGGGGGAAGGGCTTTGGTGGTGTCTCTTTTGGGTTGCCTTCCCCCCCTTCTTCTGGCGCTGATGCTCCAGCTCCATGGCCATGCCAGAGTCCTGCAGCCGAGACACCTTATCCCCATGCAGCTTCTCTATGTGGGAGATTAGGCCCGATGTGGTCCCTTCCCTGGCCCTTTTAAATCTTTTGCCGCATTCCTAAAGAACATAAAAGATAGGAAGGCACATAAGAAGTGCCATACTGCATCAGACCAATAGTCTGTGTCAAGCCCTACCTGTATTCTGTCTCCACAAGTGGGTGGGTGCCAATCTCTCTCTGCAGGGGACTTCGGTTCCTAATAGGTCATAGAGCAATGCATACCCTGTTGTTCCAGCCCCCGTACCTTACCTTGCAGACGGCAAATCCATTGTCCTTATCATACCACCTCCAGACATTGGACCTTGTCTACCCACACCCACTGTCTGGGGGTGGCACTGGCGACCTCTGTCTTAGTGTTGTTCTCCTGCACCTGGCACTGGCATTAGAGGATTCCTCATCCTCACCCTCTCTGAAACAGGAACACATAATCAACACCTAAGTTATATCATGCATTTATGATGATTCCTCTAGTCCTTCTTTCTTGGGGAGCTAGTAGGGAATGGGATGGCAACTGGAGATGGTGACCCTGGCTGGCACATGCAAATCCTGCCCTCCTTGGGGTGCTAGTAGCGATGGCAACTGGAAAGAACCTTGATGGCACGTGCAAATCCTGCCTTCCTTGGGGTGCTAGGGGATGCTAGGGATGGCAAATGGAGAGAACCTGGCTGGCACATGCAAATCCTGACCTCCTTTGGGTGCTAGGGATGGCAATGGAGAGACCCTGGCTGGCACATGCAAATCCTGTCCTCTTTGGGGCACTAGGGATGGCAACTAGAAAGACCCTGGCTGGGATGTGCAAATCCTGCTCTCCTTGGGGTGCTTCTAGGGAGGGATAGCAATTGAGAGACCCTGGCTGGCACGTGCAAATCCTGCCCTCCCTCAGGCACTAGGGATGGCAACTGGAAAGACCCTGACTGGCACGTGCAAATCCTGCCCTTATTTGGGGGTGCTAGGTAGGGATGGCAACTGGAAAGTGGAGACCCTTGCTAGGGATGGCTGCCAGGCCCAATGTTTGGGTGGGAGTGCTGCTCGTGCTTGTGCTTGACTGCTGGAAGATCACCCCACACTACAGTACCCTCTTTCTCTGTGGCAGACATCCACTGCCACCCGCTGATGTCCACTGTTTGTGCCTGACTGATGCCCACCACCCATGCACTCACCCGCACGCCAGTGAGCTCGCTCTAATGGACAGAGCCTTTCTTGTCCTCAAAGTAAAAAAAGTTTACAAACCTGGCAGCACCTCCTGTGCCCGCTTGCTCCTCCACCACTGGCTCTGGGACCACCACCACCGAAGGTCTAGGGGCTGGGGCAGCGAACTCTTCCTCCTCCTCCTTCACTACTGCCTCCGGGAGCACCACCTTGCCCCCCTGGCATTTAATTAGAACAGTCTTCTTCATTTAAAAAAACAAAAAAACAAAAACATACAGCCAACAGTCACCCACCAACACTCACCAACCAGCCAAACCAAAACCAACAACCAACACACCACACAGCCAAAACACATGAAATCAAACACCTAGTCAGCCACAATACACACGCTCTCACCCACACAAGCTCCACATGCACTCAAATTTCTGGTTTCCAGCACAATCATGGGATCTCACAATACCTTTTTCCGAATGACCGAACCGAACTCGACTGAACCGAACGACCGAACCCGACTCGGTGACCGAACTGAACGACCAAACCAAACAACTGGACCAAACCAGACCAAACCGAATGACTGAACCGTGATCTGTTCACACATCCCTAGGGTGAGAATTGTAGAGAAGAGTACAGGAGCTACTGGCCAGAGGATAATGAGATCTCCAGTGGTGCACAGTTTCTGACCATTGTATCAGAAGATGAAGTTATTAAGGCTATATATAGCTTTAAAAATAACAAGGCGCCAGGATATGACTTCAATTGTGTGGAAGTCTTTCAAATTCTTCCTCGCTGGTGGGCTCCAATATTAGCCAAGATATTTACATATTTAAATGCAACAAAGCGGATACCATTTGAATGGGGTAGAAGTATCATCATCCCCATCTTTAAAAAAGGAGATGTGGATGACCCGGCCTGTTATAAGCCAATTAGCCTATTACCTGTGCTGGGTAAAATATACGGGAAAACTCTCTTGAATCAATTAGAAACTTGGATCCAAGAGTTTGAATTGGTGCCGAGGGAACAATTCGGCTTCAGAAGATCGAGCTCAGTGATGGATAGTTGTTTTATCCTATACCATTTGATTAGTAAATATGTCAAGATTCACCGTACCTGCGTCTTCTTGGCCTTTGTAGACTTTCATTAGGAAGGCGTATGATTCAGTGTCACATAAAAATCTCTGGCATAAACTGATCCATTTAGGTATTAATGAGAATCTTCTTGCCTTAATTATCCAATTACATGCCAACAATATGGCAAGGATCCATATGCCGGAGAGTAATAAATACACCTCGATGTTTAAAGTTAATAAGGGGCTGCGTCAAGGCTGCGTGTTAGCCCCGTATTTATTCAATCTATACATAAGTGATTTGAGTAGTCTATTGAAGGCTCAAAATCATTGTGTACCAAAGATAAAGACACACCCAGTGCCGATCCTGCAATATGCTGACGACACTGTCTTGATGTCCCAAACTAGAAAAGGCCTTAAAATCTTACTGGAAGTCTATGGGGTCTATTGCCGGGATAATGGTTTGGATATAAACTTTGATAAAACCAAGATTATGGTGGTAGGGAAAAGAACGGAAAAGCGTGACTGGGTGATACAGGGCAAAAGAGTGGAGCAGGTAAATTCTTTTTGCTATTTGGGAATTGTATTTAATAAGAATGGCTCTTGGAAAGATCATGGACGTCACATGGCAGGGAGAGCAAGATCCTCCTCCAAAGCAATCTTATCTATGGCAAAACAGTCTGATGTGTTTTCTACCTCTAAAATCTTACAGATATACAAGGTAAAGACTCAAACAGTATTAAATTACAGTCGAGGAATAATCCCCGAAGTGCATTTAAAAGAGCTTGAGGTAATCCAAAACAAATTCTTAAGAGGCTTACTAGAGGTCCCCCAAGCAATTCCAGCGGCTGTGGTAAGGGCAGAAACTGGCACTTTCTCGATCATATGTCTCAAGAAAATTGCGTTTTTGAACTATTGGATACATATAGTAAACCAAGATGAGAAATCTCTCCCTCATCTCTGTCTTCTGGAGGAATTGATGAACACTAGTTCACAGATTTATCTGTGGCTTTCTACCTTTTATATCTTTCTCAACCAGACAGGGTTTTTGGTACAGGAATTGTGATAACTGTCCCCAATGCAGCAGAGGAAACAACTAAAAGATAGGATACTGGATATAGGGAGACAGGAAGATCTGGCAGCATTAACTGGATGGAAGGCGGCCCCATGGTTGAGCCATATTAAGGAGATCTTTGGATTGGAAAGTTATTTAGATTTAATTAACTCCGCAGAATTATGTAGAAACTATATGAGGACTCGCTTCCAATTAACAGAGACAGCTATAACTCAGGGCAGGTATAATGCATTACCAAGGGAGCAGTGAAAATGTATTTTCCAGTTACAGGAGGCTGAAACTGTAGATCATATCCTTCTAAGGTGCCCTTTATATTCAACCTTGAGAAAGGTTTGGATTGCACCATTGCGCCATGGAAAAGAACACTCTGACCTCATTTATAAAATGAAACACTTAATGAATCTTAAAAGAGCAGAGGAATGAAATGCGCTTTCATGATTTGTCCACTTGACCCACAAACTCAGAGATACTGAGGACCAAGAGAGATAAAAGAGCCACACATAGTTGGGAAGGAGGTATATTGTTGTCCCATGAATACCATGGACCCTGGTGTTAACATCATGGGGTTAAGAATTAGTATAACTATATATTCACCCTGAGGTGGGGGTCTAGATTAACTCAGTAATACTCTGTGAGATTTGGGAGGTGGATGTAAATGGTCATTCATGGTATGGAGGAATGGATCTAATATATCTCCAATATACCTTATGCTTTAATTGGCAGAAGCCCCCCTGTAAAGAGAAAAGGAAACGATGTCTCTTAGACCTTGCTCCTTCTTGGCCATAATAACATAAGGCTCACAGACTGGCAATTGAAATGTTTTCTAATGACATGTCTGTAAGTGCAACCTGGGCGCTTGCTAGCACCAACTCTATAAACTGACTGACTGATTGACGTGGGCACTTTAAAATATAAACTGGCTACATCTCTTCCTCGGGTGATATGTTATGCTTGTACTGTCTGTATCGCGATGATACTAGGAAATCATTGTTAAGTCTATTCTGGAAGGATGCCTTATATAGGTGTGTAAGAGAGACTTGGTATTTAAAGATGTTGAGCTATTGGTTATAAGCAAACTTGTTATCTGCTGTCTTGTTGTTCCTTTCTGCCCAACAGAGCGAGACCATTAGAAACTAATATTCTCTGACTCATGTATTTTAATCTGTTAATCTCACTGGCTATGTGATTCTAAATATGATTTTATTTATTTATTTGCTGTAACTGGGCATTGTTTACTTGTGTATTTCTCACTGTATTGTTTTTCAGGCCAGGGCGAGAGCCAGTGCCTTAATAAAATTTGATTTGAACTGAATACACATCCCTGGGGGGACACCATCAAACCCCTTGGGAGCTCTCACCCCCTGGCTGTCTGCTGCCACTGCTGGTCTCGACGGCTTTAGCCTCCCCAAAGATGATGCTCCAGGCAGGGAGGGACTGCTGTGATGGGATGGGAAGGACCTGATGGATGTAATCGCTGACCAACGAGCAGCGCAAGCAGGTCCCAGGCAGTTGAATGGCACCCTGTGATTGCTCAATGCCTCCTGCTTCCCAGAACCAATCATGGGGGCTCTGGGGAGGGCACTCCAACCCTTTATGTTGCAGGGCCAGGCTGTTTGACTCTTGTTCTGTGTTAGCTCTTGCTGTGTCAGGTTGCGTTTACAGAACTCTGATGATTGCAATAAAAATCTTCCTCAGGCCTCAGTGTTATGAATTATACCTTTTATTTTTACCTTCCCCTGTCTGTCTCCCCCTGTACACACACTATATATATATATAAGAGAGAGAGGTTTAGGTATAAAGATTAGATATAGAGTGCAGATATAATATAGATAGAGATTAGATAGATATACCCTATAGTTTTTTCCTTTCCCTTTCCCGTGTGTCTTCCCATCCATATTATATAATAATAATATTTTTTATTTGTTGTAAAAAAGAAAAAACAAGACTTTCAAACACAACAAACAAGACAAACACAGCATTAAGTAAAGTGAGGAGAAAAAGAAACAAAAATCTGCCAACCAAGTTGCATTGCTAGGGATGTGCGAATAGAATGCATTCGAATGTTCAGACGTTTGGTCGTTCGGTTTGAAACCCGAGTTCGGGTTTGGTTGTTCGGTTTGTTGGAGTCCGTTTCGACCGAACTTGACTGAACATTTGAAAATCGCGCTATCGATACCGATACCGAATTTGAAGATTTTTTTCGATATCAGTATCATTTGACCCTGAAACCACCCCTGGTCTCCACCCCTGGTGCCAGGAAGTCTGCTCTTCAGCTGCTTCCCCCTTCCAGCCACATTTTTCCCACCCGAAGTCACATTTTCCCCACCCCCAAACTCATCCGAACTCACCCGAACATAACCAAACTGTTCGGCCGTTTTTGAGTTCGGTTCACAGACTGAGTTCAGTTCAAACTCCGAACATCCGAACCGCGTTCACACATCCCTATGCATTGCCTGGTAAACCCCAGAAACAAATCCTAGAGCTGCTTCCCCACAGCCTTACATCTACAAATCACAGAAGCATGCATCAAATTTGCAACTTTCTTCATTAATGATTCCTGGGTACATGCCAATAAATACTTAATTTGATATTCCACATCCCAATATTCCTTGTCTTTCAATAGCAAACCAGGAAATTTAAAATGCACCACAGTAGATGGACTGCATCTAAATAAATAATGTGGCAAGTTCTCTGGCTCTCAACTTCCTCAAGAGCAAAATCTCAGATAGTATGGGAGGGCATTTGTTGAAAACGAGTCAGAGTTAAAGTCCTTCATATAGTGAAGTTGGTAATAACACTGAGGTAAGGCTCAAGGTTATGGGATAGTTTAAATTTATAATACCAGGGTGCAGCCTTTACTCTGGCCAGATTGCCCAAATCCACTTGTTTAGCAATGTCACTTGGATGGACTTTGATTAACAATTTCACTTGATTATTTGGACTATTTACGAGGGACTCTAAAGAATAACCAGCGTAATTCAGCAGCTGGTACAATTTCTTACACCAAAGACAATCGTGGGGCCTGAACAATTGCCCCAAATAACACATTTTGGGTAGCCTAGAGTCAGGCATAATCTTTAGGTGCAACCACTACAAACAGATCTGTGAGCACATTTTCAAGCGAATAGGGGCTCATTCAGACGTGTGTTTAAATCGCACAGCTGCTTCGGCGGCATCGTGCGATTTAAAGAACCCCGCACTTCCGGGTTGGTGAGAATGAGGTGAAAAAACACATTTCCACCTAGCCCGAATGTTTGGAGCGCGGTTTGAAAAGCTGCTCGGAGCAACTTTTCAAACCACGCTCCAAACATTCGGACTAGGTGGAAATGTGCGCGCTCACCGCATTCACACCAACCTGGAACTGCGGGGTTCTTTAAATCGCACGATGCCGCCGAAGCAGCTGTGTGATTTAAACACACGTCTGAATGCCCCCTAGGTAATACACCTGTTTCAGCTCTTCTCATACAGATAGGTGTGCACCGTAATACTCCCAGAATAGTACACAAATACTTATTCTGAATGGGTTCTAACCACACCAGGTTCACCCGTCCACACAGCTCAGCTCCATATAAAATTTGCGGGCAAAGCTTATGCTCTAATAATCCAAGCGCTGGTTTTATCAATTTACCCCAACCTGAACTCCAGAGTTTTAATGTTGCACCGAGCGAGCAAGACATTCGGTTTGATAGACTCCTGATGTTTCATCCAGCTACCTGTATAATAAAAAAGGAGTCCCAAATATTTATACCTGTCCACCTGATCTATTATTCTATCAAGATACCAGGTATACTTGTAATGATGCTTAGCAAAAACCATCACCTTTGTTCTGTCATAATTTATAGACAAATGGTTGTTTTTACAAAATGCACCCAATGAAAGATGGAGGCACCAAATCCCAATTGGTGTATTTGAAATAAGGACCATATCGTCTGCATAAAGCAGGATCAATACAGGTCTACCATAAATTGCAAGGGGAAAAAGCTCCTCACCACAAATGTCCTTAACTATATCATTCATTTAAAAAAAAAAGAAAGAAAGAAAGAAAAGGGGCCAAAACACACCCCTGTCTGACCCATTTGTGGCTGCTATAGGTTCAGATAAATGACCAGCTCTAGTAAGTCTGATTTTGAGTTTAATATTAAAATACAGAAGTTTCACTAAATAAATCAACCTCTGGTTGATATTTGTTTCTGAAATTTTATCCCGGAAGAGATTTCTATCTATAAGATCGAATGCGGACTTCAAGTCCACGAAAGCAGCAAAACATTTGCCCTTTCTGATGTTCACGTATTTATCAACCAAAGAAGACAGCACAAAACAGTGATCAATTGTAGAACACCTGCTACGAAACCCTACTTGTTCTTCAGGGAACAACTTCTTTTCATCTGCCCAAGTTTCTAATTTCCCAGGTAAGAACTTAGCATAGAGTTTAGCGATTATATTAATCAAACTAATGGAATGGTAATTAATAGGCATATTCCCATGCCCCTTTTTATAAATTGGAATGACTATGCTAATATTCCACCCAACTGGGATTGTCCCACAGTTGTTTATTGAGTCAAATAATTTACAAAGAATCGGTACCTACCAGTCTATATTCTCTACTAATAATTCACTGGGAATCCTATCCTCTCCCAGAGCTTTCCCTTTAGGGACATGTTCAATCAAAGATCTAATTTAAATTCTGTTGACTGGTGGTCAAAGGGCGGCCCCTATTAAATTGAAAGATGTAGAAGTAGCTAGATGGATATCTGGAATTTGACTAAAAATTCCAGTAAAATGTTCTTGCCATAATATGACAGATATATTTGTGTCTAAAGAGGTTCTGCCCCGACCATTATTCACAATCTTCCAAAACTTACAATGATAGTTCAGTCTAATAGACTCTTCCAAGTTGATCCACAGAGAGTGTCGGTAGGCCAGCTTCTTGTGCCTTAGCAAAGCCCTATACAGACTCCTTATCACTATAAATTGTTGTAGTGAAGATGAAGGTTTAGCAGTTTTAATACACGTTGCACTCCTATTGACCTGGGATTTTAGCCTGTGGCAGTCAGTATCGAAATAGGGGGCAAAGGAAGGCTTGTATCTCCTCCCACTGACCTGGGCCAAAATTCCTTCTCTTATTTTGGTGGTCATCTGGACAAACAAATTTGGGATCTTGCCTGCCTCAGATCCAGGCTTAACAGAAAGCAAATGCTTCTTGCAAGCACTTACAATGGTACTTTCTAATAGTCTTGTAACTACTCGCCACCCGGACATTCCAGCATGGAATTCTAGCACTATGGGTGTCAACAGATATTAGCTCTGGGGACTGTTCATTGACCTTTGCTGGATCCATCAATAGGGACAATAATGGGTAATTTTAGACATGACGGGCCCAGAGACCCACCACGCACAATCATGGACCGGGATCCGTTTCAGATCCCGGTCAGGAATCAGGCCATCCGTCCTTTAGATGTGCCGGCCTGATTCTGTAGGTGGATCGGGGAGGGGGCAGGGCTGTGTGGTGCAACGTGCGGCCGCAGAGCCCCCCCCCGTGCTCCCCTGGCCGCCCACCTTCTGGGTGATGGACGGGTGCAGCAGCCAATCCGGCCACTGCACCTGATCCTGTCCCATAGTTGGGACCATGATCCAGCCGGGCTGCAGGTAATAGATATTACCTGCGGCCCATCCCAGATTGTGGCCAATCCAACCACGGTTGGAGCCTGATCCCACCATGATTCTGGACCTCTGGGTGGATGGGGTCCAGAATCATGGTCAATTTGATTCCCACCAGGTATTCCCTGTGGTAAACAGCTGGCAAGGATCAAATAGACATTACAGGGCAAACGGCCACCACGGGGGATTCACTGTGGTTGACCGTGGTCCCATAACATCTAAAATTACCCAATGTTACTATTGGGAAATGGTCACTAGTATCCAAAGGTAAGACGGCAAAGTCTTCACAAAGCTCAAGCAACCTGCTTGAAACAGATATAATCTACTATACTTGCCCCTGTCTTGGCGACATAAGTTAAGTCACCATTGGGAGCCCAATTTACCCAGAGTCAGTGGCTTTTACACTGCGTTTACCGTTCTGATAGAAAAAGCGGAGGGTGGTTGCGGTCAGAGTTTGTACTTTTGCCTTTGTCATCAGGGCATGTGCAGTCCATGCTCCGTTATCTGTCAAAGTGATGCCTAAGTATCTATAAGATCTAACTTGGGCTATACTGCGATTTTGAAGTTGCCAACTATATTTCTTGTAACGTTTGGCTACTACCATGATTTTAGTCTTGTCATAATTAATAAGAAGATTCTTTTCTTGACATTTAACGCCAAAGTCTGATAAAGATCTCTCTAATCCACGCTGACTCAGGGAAACCAAAACTGTGTCATCTGCATACATAAGCAGAAAAATTTTCCTATTGCCAATGCTCGAAGGGTGATATCTTCCTGTGTCTTCCTATGGTCTGCTATCAAGGAGTTTACATATATGTTGAAAAGGGTTGGCGCCAGTACACAACCCTGGTGAACCCCATGTAATGTTTGCACCAGCTCTGATAGCTTGTTGTTAGGGTGCACTCTAACCCTCAAAAAGGTTTCCGAGTATAGGAACCTGATATACTAATAAACGCTTATCTAACTGTAATTTATCAAGCTCTGCCAAGAAGTTGTAAGCTAGGTCATTTAAACTAGAATCCCTGGATGCTCTAGGGGGTCAAAAAAATCATTTATTTTATTTATTTATTATTTATTTATTTAATAGATTTTTATACCGCCCCATCCTGCAATGCAGCTCGGGGCGGTTCACAACAATAAAAACAGTTTAAAACATTTAAAATACAAATATAAAACATATCAATAAAACAGGGCAACATATAATCATAAATAAATATAAAGGTGGGGGATTAAAAATCACCCCCCCC
>QEPC01013002.1:879976-897049 GCA_003113815.1 Sphenodon punctatus | reverse complement strand
TAGATGTTAAATAATAATGGAGACAAGATCGATCCCTGCGGAACGCCACACGGTAAGGCGCGGGGGCTCGATGTTTCCTCCCCCAGCACCACCCGCTGGCTCCTCCCCGAGAGGAATGAACGGAACCATTCAAGAACAGTCCCGTCCAGACCCCCCCGGTCACGCAGTCATCTCAACAGCAGCCCATGGTCCACGGTGTCCAAGTCCAGGCCCATTGTGCTGGTGATTTTACTAATGTCATTCCCTGAATGGGTGTTGAAATTGCCAGGTAATAGTATTGGGGCTGAAGGAAAGCTAACTTCCACAAGCTCCAGAAAAACCTACAATGCAATTCAAAACTCAAAATGCTCCAACATGCACAGCGAAGGGGGTAAATATAGAATATTAATAATTACACTTGATAGAGCCCCATGCTGCATAAAATGCTAGAGAGTTAAATGGAGCATTGGGGATCAATTGAAAAGCAATCTCTAGAGACAGATCAGCAAAAATTGCTAGATGTCCTCTAGGCCGCCCCCTAGTCCCTTGTCTTCTTGCTGGTATATCCCATAGCCTAAAGCCAGGCAATACCATGGTCTATCCCATAGTCTAAAGCCAGGTAATACCATGGTTTTCAGAATTAAGTTGCCATGTTTCCTGCATACATACTATATCATATTGACTGATAATAGCTTGAACATTCTGCAAAAGGCATGTTTGCCAGCCTGCAGTATTCCAAGATAGTATTGACAACTTGTTTTTCACCATGCCTATACTTTGTTTGGATTCCAGTCAGATTCTACTGGAGTCAACCTTTTGGGATTGACCCTAGTTAGAGCATGGCAGAGTCTAAGTTTCCAGTGCAGACTATCCCATTGGACAGCCAGAAATCTGGCTGTTCTATAGGAAGTCGAGACTGAAGTGGCCTCCCCTTCTGCATTGCCCACTGCCATATCACTATCTACACCTAGACTAGGGGCACAGCCCCTGACCTCATCCTGGGTGTATTCGGCAGAACTGATAGCCTGACATTCCATGTCATTGTTTCCTAACTCCTCTGGGTTCAAAAATCTCACAGCTGTTAATGCCTCAAGATTGTGCCCCAATTCTAATTCAGAGCAATCCTAATTCATATGGGGGGACCCGATATTCCGAATTATATCTACTAAGTTGCTTATGTATAAAGTCCAGCCTTTGAATGATTCTGTCCTGATCTATAACTGACAATGCATCAACTGAAAATAATTTGCCTTGGACTTCAGATTCGGAAGGGTTCTCAGCTAAACACAATGCCATCAGGTCAGAACTAACTTGGAAATCTGATGAACCCTTGTCAACAGCCATGTGACTCCTTGCAGTATCTGCAGGTGTTGCTAGATCTGTTATAATCGCCATCCCTAACTGAGAGGTCGGTTCTTCCATAGTTTTAAAGTTGGCCAATTCCTGGGGGTGGTCCTTCTGGCTGGAAGCAGAGGGTGATTTCAGACGTGACGGGGCTCAATTTGCCCCGTCACGGAATCACCTTGGGGATTCCCTGCCAGGATCAAAGCGGTGCCACAAACAGATGCGCCACCTGATCCTGGAGGGGGCGGGGCCATGCGGCACAATGCGTGGCCACACAGCTCTGCCCCCCAATGCTCCCCCAGCAGCCCGCCCACCCTCCTGGATATGGGCAGGTGCTGTGGCCAATCCAGCTGCTGCGCCCGTTCATCCCGGGAAATTGACCACAGCCCAGAATCGGCGGTGAGGACGGCCGCCGATTCTGGGCTGTGGTCAGCAGTCAGACATGATGTTGACACGCTGAACCACAGGGATTTCCCCATGGTTGAGCGTGTCAACATCACGTCTGGTCAGTGTTACATCGGGTGGTCACCCCCATGAATCACGGGGGGGATATCAGATTTACCACACTTCCGGCCCTCCTCCGGTGAGGAAGGCCGGAAGTGTAGTAAATTTGATAACTAGCAGTGAAAGGTTTAGAACCTGGTCAATAAAAACTCTCAATTTCAGCAAATGTTTCCTGGTCATAAATATCTTTTGCACTATTTCCCTATTTGAAAAAAAGATAACCACTCTGCATGCGTTCCCACAGAATGTTAACCAATCCATCTTGGGTATATCAGATATTTCTAATTTAATTCTGGTGAGTTGAAAAATATTATGTCTAATTAGCAATTTGCTATCCCAGTCAGGGAAAAGCCATTAGGGAGAGGATGAATTTTGAACATCACCACCTCCTGAGATCAAATGTGCCTCCCCCTCAGTGACTCATTTCTAGTATAGGGTTTGGTTGAAGCACTTGCTTCCCTGACATTAATGTCTCGCATATTAAGATCTTTAATAGAAGGGGGCCCACCAGATGAAAGCCCCCTCCATGCCTAATCTTTAAGAGCATCCAACTTACTGGTAACAACTTTTAATAACTGAGAAGTGACCCACCCCATGAGAATATTGCCCATATTGGAGATGCTAGCAAATAATAATGAGACAGTTTGACTTATAAAATATCTCCCATATCTGAGGTCTGGGGACCGCCAGGACCTAAATCTGGGGAGACACTTCACACACGTAGATCATCAAATGATGTCTTATCAAGTATACATAACCCGCTAGTCACAGTGTTGGGTAGTATCAAGTTCTCAAGAGGCTTAACAGGGTCAGGAGTATTCTTCAAATCAATCAAGCAAGAAAATCTATTGGAGAGGGACTGAACAGTTTGATGTGACTGGAACCTCATCAACATAGTCCCAAATCTTGCCCTGCTTCAGGCGGGGTAAATCTATATTGCTGGTAGGTGAAATAGCCAGTGTTTTTTCTCAGTCATCCTGGCTATCAGACAGGAATGATCGCGCCCACAGTACTCAGCAAGCTCACCAAGGTCCTCTTCCAGAAGAGAGGTAGACAGCTTATTCTCTTCTTCTAGGTGAACTCCTCTGTTGTCCGGGAACACTGCCCCACCAAGGTCCATAAGCACAAACAGCAGCTATACTCTCCACAGCAGGATGAACTCAGCTGCAGTGAATGGTAAACTATGGGGGGATTCAGACGTTCTGATTTGTGCGATTTAAAAAAAAACCCGAATGTTTCATGCCTGTCTGAACACTTAAATTCGATTAAATGGAGTCAATATCGCACTAAAGCAATGCGTGTTGAAAAGCTACTCAAACCTACCTTTTTGCTGTCCGTTTTCAATAAATCCGCACTTAACAGCAGTGTGAAAGCAACATCGTACTGGTTTTAACTAGTGTGTAATCTTTTCTGATGTGAATGCAACCGTGCTTCCAAGTGCGCTGTTTTACTCCTGCCCCTACCGGAAGCAGTGAGACCAGCTGGAGCCCTGTAGTTGCCTCGCTGGGTGCAGGCTGCAGCCAGCTTCTCCCCAAAAAAGTTCTTCCCCTCCATGTTTCCCCTCCATGCTTCTCCCCAAAAAAGTTCTTCCCTCCAAGGGACTTTCAATCATCTGCCTTTGCCTCTACCGTAGTGCTGCAGCAGTAGCAGCAGCGGGATACCGGAAAGAAACCAGGGAGAGAATGCGAGGGGCTTCTTTCCAGCAGCCTCAGGCTCTCCCTCTTTACTCCCTGATTCTACAAAGTAGCAACCTTTGCTACAAAGGTTGTAGCAAAGGTTGTTGCAAAGTTTGCAAAGTTGCAGCAAAGGTTGTAGCAAAGTTGTACTTTGCTACAAAGTAGCAACCTTCTGGCTCCCCACAGGCCACTTCCTGTAACTGAACCGTACTGAGCAGCCGGGTAAGCACGCACTACAAGAAGGTCTGAATGCATTATTTCGCTGTACTTAAAATCGGTATGGCATGCATGTGAATGCAACAGGACTTGTTAACAGCGAACTATTGAGAACCAGTTTTTAAAAATCCAGATAATTGCTGCACGTGTGATTACAGCCTAAATAGGAGAGCCGCTTCCCACTGGGGAGATTGGTACTTCTCCCTTTTATGTAATTTCCTCCCACATGACATAAGAGGGAGAAGTACCAATGGGTGAGACATTAGAAATGTGGAAGTAATGTGATGTGACAAAGTGGGGAATTTAAAATGACAAATGAGGCTTGTGTCCCTAGGAGCCTGATGATGTTTCCACATCTATTTTCAAGAAAGAAGCTAACGATGGCACTCTCGAGTGGATATAGATTTTTTGTTACTTTGTCACTTAGTTATTTTGGTTTTCTTTGTTCTATTACTTTGGTGTTTCAGTGTTCACTATTTAGTTGATTTTGATTACTTTGTTCTTCATTATTCAGTATGACTTCCTGTTTCATTATGTCTCAGAGTTGGACTAAACATTCACATTCCAAAATTCAAAATAATCACCAAATAATACTGCTGAAGACAGAAAAGTACAGAATAAGAAAATGCCAAAATACAAAAAAAGTTTATGAAAATTGGGAGGGATAGCTAACACCTTAAAAGACAGAAATAAAATTCAAAATGATCCCGATAAGTTGGAAAACTGAGCTGAAGCTAACAAAATGAAATTCAACAGACAATTTAAAGTTCTGCATTTAGGTAAGAAAAATCGATTGTACAAATACAGGTTGGGGGATACCTGGCTTGGCAACAATACATGAGGCAAGGATCTGGTGACTGTAGTTGGTCACAAAAAAAGGCTAATGCAGTTTTAGGCTGCATTAACAGAAGCATCGTTTCCAAGTCATGAGACGTAATAGTTACACTCTGTTCTGCACTGGTCAGACCTCATTTGGAGTACTGTGTCCAGTTCTGGGCACCACAATTTAAGAAGGATATCGACAAACTGGAATGGATTCAGAGGAGAGCAGCAAAAATGGTCAGCGGTCTGGAAAACAAGTCCTATAAGGAAATGTTGAAGGAGCTGGGTATGTTTAGCCTGGAGAAGAGAAGACTAAGGGGAGACATGATAGCCATCTTCAAATATCGGAAGGGCTGTCACATAGAAGATGGAACAGACTTTTTCTCTGCTGCTCCTGAGGGCAAGACTAGAACCAGTGGACTCAAATAACCAAAAAAAAAAGCAGATTTTGGCTAAACATTAGAAAGAACTTCCTAACAGTAAGAGGTGCTTGACAATGGAACAGACTGCTTAGGGCGGTGGTGGGCTCTCCTTCGCTGAAGGTTTTCAAACAAAGGCTGGATGGTCATCTGTTGGGGATACTGTAGCTGTGGATTTCTTGCACTGAGCAAGGGTTGGACTAGATGATTTCGGAGGTCACTTCCAACTCTATGACGTATCAGATACTGGAATACCAAATTTACAAAGTAACAAAATGACAAGTACTGGAATGGCCAGAACAGTAAGGGAAAGAACCAGAGCTGTAGCTAGGTTAGAAAAGGCCAGGGTGCAGATGCTGGAATCCCCCACCTCCCCCGCTTGCTTCCAGGTTGGTTCTGTGGAAATGGGCTGAAGAAGTGGTAGAAGGGAGCCTGGAGGCAGCAGGAAGTGGAAGGGAGGTGCAGGAGGAAGAGCCAGCCAGAAATAGGAACACAAAATAGGCCAGAAGCAGTGGTGGATGCTGCACCAGCAGTGTGCATGCCCACACGCCCCCAACATAAATCTAACTCACAAACTTCCTCTGCTGCCCCAAACCAAGTAACAGTTCTACACAGTGCATGAACTGACTAGCCTGCCTACTCCAAAGTTCAGCTCAGACTATGGACATTCCTTCCCTGCCCACGACTCCTGGGCCCTGATTCAGTTGCACCACCTGCACATCCACACAAAGAATTGAAATGAAGGTTCGAAAGCACAAATAAAGATGGGCATGAAAACTATTTGCTTTGCTAAAATGAATGTGAGTATACCAGATTTGTGAACATTTGGCAACGTTTGTTTCAGTGTCAGTTGGTGGGTTCCAAGGCTGCTGGGGATGGAGCCAGGGTGGGGCCAGAGGTGAGTGGGGCCAGACCAATGGTGAGTGGAGCCAATGGTGGGCAGGGCCATGCCAATGGTAGGTGGAGCCATTCCAATCAGAATTTTGTAATTAATATTGAATTTTACAGCGTGTGTGTGTCTCCCTGTGTTCCCCTCACCCTTGTCATCCTTAGATTATAAGCCCACTGGGCAGGGACCTGTGTCTTGCTTTTGGTCTGGTAAGGAGCTCTTTTCTAGTGAAGCATGACAAAAATGATCAACAGTATGGAATGTCTTCACTCTCCCATATGAAGAGAGGCTTGATAGGTTAGGGCTTTTCAGCTTGGAGAAAGACGACTGAGAGGGGATAGGATAGAAGTTTATAAGATCATGAGTGGTGTGGAACACGTAAATAGGAAGCTGTTATTTACCCTCTCTAAGAGTACTAGAACAAGGGGACACTCCATGAAATTAACTGGTAGCAGAGTTAAAACAAATAAGAGAAATTATTGGTCATGGCCGGCAGCATAGCTAGTTTTAAAAGGGGATTGGATAAGTTCTTGGAGGATAGGTCCATTAATGGCTATCAGTCAAGTAGGTTTTGGGAACGTAACCTCTTACTGTTGGGGGATGGAACAACAGGGAATGGGTTGTCCATTGTGACTTGTTGGGTACATCTCCGAAGAGAAAGAGATTGGCTACTATCAGAGACAGGATGCTGGGCTTGATTGACCATTGGTCTGACCTAGTATGGCACTATTTATGTTTTTGACCAAGCATGGGACTGAGAGACAAACCTCTGGATTCTATTCCTGACTCTGCCACAGACTGTGTGCTTGGACCAATCCCTTTCCATTTCTTGCTTTCCCAGCAAGGGGATAATGCTGCTTCTTCCCCCAATAGAGGGCTGTGAGCATTAACATTTGCACAGTCATTGCAACACACTGCCTAAGTCTGAATATTTGCATTACTCTTGGGGCTTGGAAGATTCACTCAGCTGAGCAAGAAGGACAACAACAAAGAATTGCACATAAGGAAGTTGCTTGTGACACCAATAAAGAACACACTGATATAAGTACTGCAAAACTGTATATATTAAATTGTACATTAAACTGTAAACAAGTACAAACTTTATGCAATACTATTAAGTTGCAGTGAACTAAACCAAGTTTCTGAATTGCCACTGTGTGGAAATGATGAAACTGTACAATAACAAAGGTTTTAATATCAATATCTGTACTGGAAATTTGCTCTGCATTCCTTGTGCTGTGAAAATAGATAAATTGTCTTGTTGTTGAAGTCTGGAATTTCCCTGATCATGCCTTGCTCAATAGACAGCATTGCTATGACATTCAGATAGTTCTCTGTCATGGTAGTTCTCAGAATGGTTTTAGTTCTTTTCAGAGTTGAGAAGCTTCTCCCCAATTCTACAGTTGTGAAAGGTATGGTCATCACAATCTTCAGAAGTTTAACAACTTCTGAAAAATATTTGTCCAAAAATGTCCTCTATCAATACAACAAGTAGTCCAGAGGCATCTTTAGCGGAATGCAATACGAACCTGCCATATAAAGTCCCAAGCTCACTCCTAAGTCTCTCTGTCTCTCCAGCATTGGATATGCTTCTGTTACTGCATTAAAATACTTGGAGGGGAAAGCATTCACTGCGTCTCTCAAACAAGGTCCCGTGTACCAAAGTTGCACTCTCTAGATGTTTCATTAATTAATTTCATTAATTGAAATCTGTCATGTGCATGAAATTATAATCGTACACATTTCCACAGCTTTCTGGACTAGCATGTCTATGGTAGGTGCACTTCTTCCCATCCGAGTGTTCTCTGGCAACTCTGAGTGCAGGGCTCTAATGGAATCCCTCATTTTGTTTATGCTTCTTATGAAGTCTTAGTACATCTTTGAATACCGACTGAGTCAATGGATTTTTTTTGGAGCTCCTTGTGAAGCACATCAACATGGAACATTATTCTATGAACTAGGACAAGAAGTAGAGGAACCCCCTGTCTGATTCCAGCATGTTCAATTAAATTCAATTTCAATTTATTGTGTCAACCAAAGGTTATTACAATATGTCAATCAAAATAAGATATCAAATAAACATACAAGTAAATACAAATCATCCCAGGACATTTATAATATCCGCGGGATAAACTCCGCAATAAGACATATCCTGAGGAGCTTTAACTATTATTTCCAAAACTAATCAGGACATCCTAAGTTCCAGCATAAGCCACCTCCCCAGTAACTGAGGCGGTTTTAATTTGAATTACTATACTCAGGAACTGGGCAACCTGTGCTGAGACATGGGGCAGGCGGTCGCCCAACAAATAGGTCAAAAGTGTACCTCGGGACGGCCTGGCAGTGATGCCAGCAATTTGGAAAGATAAATTTCCCTCGGGGTCGCATAAAGGGGGCAATGCAATAAAATGTGAGCCAGTGAGTCCACTGCTCTTAAAGAGCAGCTGCACAGTCGTTCTGCCAAAGGGGTCTGATTGTATCTACCGGCAGTGACAGCGGATGGGAAGGCATTCCACCTTGCCAGTGAGAACAGCCTTCTGGAGTTCGGTGGAATCCCCCCACTCAGAAAGGACATAGGCAGGATAGATACATTTTCCAGTTGTACATAAAGGCCAGTAGCTTTGTAAGCTTTAAGATCGGCCCAAACTTCCTGCCAAGTGGAGTCTAACAGTCGGTTCAAAACGAGTTTCTTTGCCCCCTTAAATCCCAACTGGGACAGGGCCTCAATAGAGAAACCCAATTGTCTGATCTTCTCAGCCACTGAAGTCAACCAAGGGTTCGGGAAATTATCAGATAGAACTAGCTGGGCTCAGGGAGCTGCCAGGTCGAAGAGGAGGCGTAAATAATATGTAATAGTCCCTTGCCAGACCTTGGCCCGCAAGGGGAGCAGGCCACACTCACGGCAAAGCACCTGCATCGGGATGCCAGGTGGGGCCATCAAAATCGCCTGTGCTACCCCCGCCTGGAATTTCTCCAGGTCCCTCAACTTACTCAGGGCCACATGTTCAATTAATGACCTGGCCTCAATACCAGTCTTGAAATCATGACTCTCTGCTTGTATTTGGTTAGAGCACTCAATGAGATCTCTGTGCTCATAGATGACATTGACTGTCTGCATGTTGAAGTTCCAGCCTGTTCTAGGTGCTTTGGGGAGCCTTCTCTTCACCACCATATCCAGAACTTCAGTCCTTTTTGGAGATGAAGTGGAGAAAGCAGGAATGCCAGAAAGATCTTGAGACAATATCCTTACTTGCTTTATTTTAGAGACACCTTGTTGCATAATAAGGTTCAGCTGATGGGCAAAGCCGTGAACAAAGCATGCGTTTGGGTATACATTTGTTATCACCCGTGGACTCCACCATGCTCTCCATGCATCACACTTGCTCCATCATAGCTCTGAGCTATCAGTTTCTGTTTGTCACTATCTCCTGGGAGAGCAGCACTGAGTTTTTCAAGCAAGGCTGAAGTAATTATATCTGCATAAGAGTCTACCAACTGCGTAAAACTGAAAAAATGTTCCACAGTTGAACCCCTGCCATTAATATATTAGAAAATCATTACTGACTGGCAGCGAGTTGAGACATCTGTGGTGTCATCAGCTTGGATAGCCACAAAATCAGCATTTTTTTTATTTCCTAAATTATAAAATCACGAGCAATTAATTTAATTTATTTATTTATTTATTTATAAATTTTATATGCTGCCCCGTCCTGCTATAAGCATCTCGGGGTGGCTAACAACATTTTAAAATACATAACTAAAATACAATTAAAACAACATAAAATCCCCAGATTAAAATAATAACACAACCATCCCTAACTGCAGAGGCTGATCCAGAATCCAAAGGGTGAGACGGTCCTGCAGGTAGGTGGGGCCCAGGCTATTTAGGGCTTTATAGGTCAACATGCAGTCCAGAAGATCCTTCTGCAGTTTTCAAAGTCCCGTTGAAGACTGTTGCAGTGTACCAGAAGACTGTTGCAGTGGCCAGAAAATCCACAGCACCACGGAACACCCTAGGATTTATAGATCTCATACTTTCATCATGTCCATGCAGTGCTAATTCAAAGGCACCAAAGAACTTTAGAAAGATAATTATTCTGTATAGCACATATCTGTTGTGCTCAACCTCCTCATTGTGCTTCCTTACAGCCACATGGGAACCTCTATCCAGTCTTTCTGTGTTAGTTTTGCCCAAAATGGATAGCTTTATGCAGTTGACAAGGTGGCTTTTAAAGAGTGTCATGTTTCTTTGACTTCTCAAATAGGTTATTTATGTCCTTTACTCCAGTCTTTGTCATTGCTGCTTCACCACCAAACAGCAGGCAAGGAAAACAAAACAATGATTTCTGTCCTGTAAAATATGGGAGGAGATATTGGGGATTTGGCACTGTAGCATCACTTTCACTAAGAGATTAGTGTTACCCTGGCCCTCACCTTTCCTCCCTCATCTTACAGTGATGTCTCTGTGTGAACAAACTTATCAGGTAATCCTCAGCTCTGTTTTTGGTAGGGCTGAAACTCAGTCTTTGGAAAACTTCAGAATTTGCCAAAGATTAAGAGATTCCCTTCAGAAAGTCTGAAGTCCTAAGTTCCGAGGACTAAGGATCTTCTTCAGAAAACTTTGGGAAACCTCTGCATGTGTGGGGGGCTGATGGATAGTTGAGCCTCTCCTGGAAATGAAACTTAGTGCTATATTTGGTAGGAGGCAGTGGTAGGGGACAGTTGAGTGATGGTAAACCAGATTGCAAGTTTTTATTGACTGGCAGGGCAAAATAAAAGTGACTGCAGCCATTTCTCATTGTCTTTGGTGAATTTGGCTGCATACTACAGTGCTAGATCTGTAAGTAATTGGCTGGGGGAAGGGGTGCCTGACCTGGCCCTGACCTAGCATGGCATGGTATGGTTTGGCCTGCCCTGTCCATAAGGCCAATACTGGGGGAAGGAGGTTATGTTTACCTTTACCATGCCATGCTTTATTAAAAATAATAACAATTGGGTGCCACATTACTTCTAGTTCTGTCTGATGCTTGTTTGGCACTTGGCACCATGAGGCCAGAGGGATATCTCTGCCTGGTTACACTTCCTTTTGCCTGGTCTGTTCAAGTTACCAGTGCCACAGTACAAATGCCATGCTGAGACTAGAAGGTGCCCCAGAAGAGGGTGGCGGGGAGAAGGGGTGTGAGTGCTAATGTCTGGTGTCTTTCTTGTGGGTATTATAATATTCTCTGCTTGGTGGGCTCTCTGGCTTTCGATGGGATTTTTATTTCTCCATGCAGATGCACACTGTTTTGTAGAGTTGTGTGTGTTGTCTAGGCTGTGACATGGCACAAACAGGGCTTAATTATAAAATGTAACTTCTACTGTTCTGACAGCTGCTTGGCACCATGAGGCCAGACTGGGATCTCTCTGCTTGGCTCCACTTTCCTTTGCCTGGTCTGTTCAAGTTACCAATGCCACAGTACCAATGTCATGCCAATAGGGTAACCTGTGAGGTGGGCGGGGGGGAGGGTGAATGTCTGGTTTCTTAATTTTATGACTGCTGGACTTGCTGGGATTTATTTCTTCATGCAGTTGCACACTGTTTTGCAGGGGTTTTGTATTCTCCTTTGAGCAAATGTCCCATTCTTGCTAGCCTGCGTTTTTCTGCATTGTCTGATTGGCATAATGATTAAAGTGGGTGGACTCACTCCTGATGGTGGGTCATGCTGTTGGTGTTTTTTAATTAATTATTATTATTATTATTATTATTTCTGCATGCAGTTGTGTTTATGTGGGGTTGTCTTCTGGAGCGATTGTCCCACTCTTGGTAGCCTGCTCTTCTGGGTAGTGCTTTGACTGTGGGTTCAAGAACTTTGCGAAGATATGATGAGCTGGGGCACTGGCAGAATACTTCCTAGTTTCTTTCTGGTTAATAGGTGTGTCGAGGGGAGGTGGAGGGAGGAAGGGGTGGATGTGCTACTGTGCACCCAGATTGGCTAGGCAATTAAACAGCTGCATCTGCTGCACATGGCAACACCTGCTGAGGCACTGCCCTGGAGCTGAATAGTTCAAACGTTTCTGAAGTTTTCTGAGGTCCAGAATTCTGAGTCCGAATTCTGAAACTTTAGAAATAGCACCAAAGGGCCATCGATTACTTGGAACTTTGGAATTTGGCACGATTACCTGGACGTACTCTTCAGTACAGCCCTAGTTTTTGGCTCCAACAGCCTGGTCTGTTGGTAGAGCTGTTCACAAAGATAATATAAGGAAGAGGTCACATACAGAGATCAGTTAATATATCAATGAGGTAACCACCTCTGCACAATGTATGTTCAATAGTTTATTAAAAGCGTATCTGTAGGCCATGGCTTGACAAACAAACATACACAAACAAATACATACATAATCTATTCCCTAAAACTGTTCATGGATAACCCTGCTTCCCAGCTCCTGATATAAATAGGTATTCTCCGGGAGTTCAAACTAGAAAGCCTACAATAAATCAGGGTTTCCCTTTTAATACTTAGATCCAGAAAACTTTTAGCACAATGGATAACCCTGGATCTAGAAGGGAATAAGGACCACATCCTTTACCACCTACAAATTGGTGGTATTTAAGGAGAAGAAAACATTCCATATACCTAAAGGTAAAAACAGGCCCTGGAAGGCCAAATATGTGACCACAAAAGAGCAATTGCATAAAGGACATAGAAGCATAAAGGAGCCTTAGAATACCTACAAACCACAATTCTGTATGCTGATTCTACAAAGCTATCAGCCTATGGAGTAAGCAAGAATCTTAAAATTTAAATAAACAAACCTATAACAGAAGGAAAGTCCTTAACAATGCCCAATAAATAGGAAGTACACATGTTCATAAAGCAATTGGCTGATTGGCAAAATAATACATAAATAAGCCCATTATCTCTAGTATAAAATTACAAAAGGGGAACAGGGCAATAATACTTCTAAATACATTCATTAATCAGACCACCCCCCCCCCCCCACCCCAAAGAATATCCCTGCAAGGATAAGCTATCTGGCAGGTCTACTGACAACAACCCTGCACGTGGGATCTGCTGCCCTAAGTTCCTCCAATAGCGAAGCTCCACGAGGAGGGAAACCCGGTTGCAAAATGGGCAACTGCTTCGCCAAATGTGGGCTCAGTACTATAGGGCAGCGCAGGGGCTGTTGATGGCTAATAGACTCACTATATCCCCTATCAGAAGAAGTATGGGCAGAAAGTTTCAACCCCACACACTGTAACCCCTTATTTTGATCAATAAGCTGAGACCCCAAGGAACGTTGGAAGTCCCTCGCAGGGGAGCACCGAGGCTCCAGCTGCATAGCCATCAAAGGACCTTCCCCACAAGAAGTAACTGGCTGTGTGGAAGGAAAATGGCTAGAGCTTTCCTTGGAAATTACCGTAGGTTCTAAATGAGAATTGAGGGAATCTGGCTGTGCCAGATCCCTAATCCTATCCTTAATAGATTCAATAGGGGAGGGAGAAAATGCCTGCTCCACTGCCTGGGTACAATTGGGATTCTTTAATGTCTCATGGGTACCCAGACTATTGGGCCCTGAGACAGCCTGGTAAAGCCCAGGCCGAGAGTGGACAAGTGCACAGATACCAGGTTTCAGAAAGACCCTAGATGTAATAATCCCCCATGAGGCCAAAAGAGAGGATTGGAAATGTAAACTATCAGCAGTAGACTGAGTGCGAAAGTAAAGAACAACTTTCTGTTCCCAACCCAGAAAAGGTAGGTATACAAACCGTACCACATGATGGGCTGGGACCATATACCCCAAAATGGCACTCAGATGACGAAGTATCCTAAACTTAGTGTCCCAAGGGGGTGCATAACCATTAGGTAATGGCAAAATCCTAAGTGCCAGGGCTTCATGAATTAACTGTAGCTTAGGGCGAATGGCCAGAGAGGGAGCCTTTCTATCCCTACATCCCAGTAGAGGGGGCAAAGTGGAAAAAGGTTCTAGGGGATCTAAAGTTTGCGTGGAGGCAACTAACCCCTGGGTAGAGTGCCTGCCTACCATCTCACCCAGAGTGGCCTCCAATGTCTCATAAAGTTTTGACATCTCCTGCAGCTGGGCTTGAAGTACTAGAAGCTGTGATTCCAGACCCTTCACCCAAACTGCAAGCGATGACATTGAACCCTTCAAACTCGGAGGTACTACATCCGAGGTACAATACATACATTTCCCCCTCTCATAACCCAACGGTAAAGTATTTGCCTCCTGGTCCCCACATAAAGGTGCCAAATGAACAGAGGAAACTATTGGGGGAGCCGGTGGCACAGGGTGGGGAGGAGAAGCAGGCTGCCGGGGAGTAGCGAAATGGGCATCCGTTATAGTTGGCTCATCTGGTGTCACAAAGTCACAATCCAAAGGGGTCTGCAGGGGTCCATTCCCTACATCGGAGTCGATGGTCTGACCATTTGCAACTAGATCAGTAAGTTTTAGTTGTCTCCCACGAGCCCTTGTAATGATTGTTTGTTTCCCCTTCTTGGTCATTTTGACTAGAATGTAAGGCTTACCAGCCAAGAGCAAACAGCTTACCCGACGGTACTGCTCCACAAATTCCCCAGGACAACAATAAAAGGCTGGTCAGAGGAAGGGCTGCAAAAATTCACCACCGAAGGGCCTGAGTAATCGAGGCAAAACTGGCGCCCTATGCCTGGCGCTCGCCTAAGGTCACGCGCTGTTGCGTGCGCAGCCCTTAGGCAAGCTGCCCCGATGTGAGCCTCCAAAACTGCCGGGCATGGTGGCAGCTTATGAAGTCTATTGGGGATATAACCCCACCCCTCACACACCTGAACTGCCCCTCAACCAATCAGGCAGGAAAATCCACAAATCCCTCCGGTGCAAGGTACTGCTGGGGCTCCCAGTGAGTGTGCTCCCTTGGGGGGTCTTCACGGGTCCGCTGGCAACAAGGGGGGGTGGGGGAGAACAGGCCAAGCTTGCCCACAACGTATGTTGATGCTCCCAGTCCCAGGAGAGCGTGACTGCATTGGAGCGTGATAGCCATGGTCGGGTCAGACAGGCAGGGTAAGGATGACAATGTGAAAGAGAAGCTCTGTCCCCCAAATGCCCCCAACATGGAGACAACCCAGAATATCAAAGCATTCATGCAAGATATCTTTGCAAGTCTACAGGGTTAGAAATAGGAGCTTCATACATTGCATTTACTAATTAGAGGATTTTTCTCCTCCCTTATTTAAAATGGGAATCTATCAATTTCTATATCTGGAAGGATCAGACAGAGACAGCAACATTCAACAAGATAAAATCAGGGACTCCTGAGCTTGGGGACTGGAAAATCCAATGTAAACCATGCAAACCCCTGGCAAGGAGGCACACAACGGAGCCACAAGCAGAGAGGCAAGAAACAACAACAACAACAACATTAATTTCCTGCAGGAAGCAGAACCCACAAACACTGAAACAGCCACCATGCAGCAAGACAAGATGGGGAGGAGGTGGGAGAAGAGGCCCCTGAATCAGGGAGCAGCTGCAGCAGCAAGGAACAGCCAATGCCTGGACACTGGAAAACTCAATTCAGACCATGCATTTCTTTGCCGCACAAAACCAAAGCTGAAAGCTGTCAGGGCAAGGAGGGGAGGCACAACAACATACATCTGTTTAATGTGTATATGCAGTCCTTGGGGGAGGTCGTGAGAGGGTTCGGGGTGCGCTGCCACCAATATGCTGATGATACTCAGCTGTACCTCTCTTTTTCAACTGACCCAGGTCCTGCCGGCTCAGTGCTGTCCCAGTGTTTGGAGACCGTGGCAGATTGGATGCGGCAGAGAAAACTGAAGCTCAATCCTGATAAGATGGAAGTAATGGTGGTGGGTAGGGCGAAGGAGGTGTTACTCCCCTCATAGAGGGGGTCCGCCCTCCTGTAGCCCAGCAGGTTCAAAGTCTGGGAGTGTTGTTGGACTCGGACCTCTGCCTGGATCGACAGGTGGAGGCGGTGGCTAAAGCCGCCTTCCGCCAGCTATATTTGGTGCGGAGGCTGTGTCCATTCATTTCCAGACCTGACCTGGCCACCCTCATTCATGCCTTCATCGCCTTGAGGCTAGACTACTGCAACATAGTCTAGCCTCAAGGGGATGAGATATCCTGCCCCCGCGCCTTATTATGCGGCATTCCGCAGGGTTCTATTCTGTCTCCATTATTATTGAATGTATATATGCAGCCCTTGGGGGAGGTAGTGAGAGGGTTTGGGGTGCGGTGCCACCAGTATGCTGATGATACTCAGCTGTACCTTTCTTTTTCAACTGACCCAGACCCTGCTGTCTCATTGCTATCCCAATGTTTGGAGGCCGTGGCGGAATGGATGCGGTTGAGCAGACTGAAACTCAACCCCGATAAGACGGAGGTGATGTTGGTGGGGAGAGCGAGGGAGGTAGTGGCCCCCCTGGTTGGGGGGGTTCGCCCTCCTATAGCTCAGCAGGCCCGGAGTCTGGGGATGATACTGGACGCAGACCTCCGCCTGGAGTGGCAGGTGGAGGCAGTCGCTAAGGCTGCCTTCCGCCAGCTATATCTGGTGCATAGGCTGCGTCCGTTCGTCTCCGACCCGGACCTGGCCACCCTCATCCATGCCTTCATCACCTCGAGGCTGGACTAGTGTAATGCGCTCTACGTGGGGCTTCTCCTGTTCCTGGTTCTGAGGCTGCAGCTAGCGCAGAATGCAGCGGCTCGTCTCCTTACAGGGATGGGCCGTTGGGAGCATATTACACCGAGCTCTGCACTGGTTGCCGATAATGTGATGAGCCAGGTTCAAGGTTTTGGTATTGATTTACAAAGCCCTTCATGGTCTGGGCCCCTCATACCTCAGGGACCGCCTCACCCTCCGGGCCCCAGAGCAGCTCCTTCGGTCCACCGGGGGTGCCTTCTTGGAGGTCCCCCATGTTAAGCAGGGGGTGACAATGGAGAGGGCATTCTCGGTGGCCGGGCCACGCCTTTGGAACTCCCTCCTGGAGGAAGCCCGCCTGGCCCCAAGCCTGTTGACATTCTGGTGAATTTGCAAAACCTGACTGTTCGCCCAGGCTGTTGGGGTGGGTGGGAGGGTAGGGTGAGGGGTTTTTCGCTCCCCCACCTGATCTATTATTTATAATATTTATTGCTGATGAAGGCATTGAGCCCTGTTTTAATATTTTGTACTGTTATGAATGATTTTAAATTGTATTTTATTGTATCATATTTATTTTTATTGTTGGAAGCC
>QEPC01013002.1:814269-849662 GCA_003113815.1 Sphenodon punctatus | reverse complement strand
CTGAAATACAAAGGTACAGTCAACTTCTTGTAGGGGTGATCCCTGGGGGGTTGGGGGGTGTTAAACACCACCCCCCAGGGATCGGGTCTATACTTACCGGCGGCTGCGGGGACGCCGCGGCCGCTGGTGCTGGGGGGGGCTCTTTTTTTAACAAAAATCCAGGCTGGGCAGGGTGGGTGGGGGGTGTCCCCCCTTCCACCTGCGCAGCCTTGGAGGGGGAGGGGGGAGGAATTGTATTCCATTGATTTCAATGGGGACACAGTGCTCCATTGAAATCAATGGAATAAAACCGGTACCGGATACTGGATTTAATCAGAGAATCCGGTTCTTTGAGAACTGGAAAACCGGTAAATCCGGTATCCGGTAATTGCCCCGGGGTCCCAACTCTAATCGCTACTACAGTTCCTCCTTATCCTGCTCATCTGACTATAGGGTAATTTATCCCTAAGGTGTTTGGGATGGTTGCTATTATAGTGTAGGAAGGAGTTAACATTTGTATGTTTTTTATATGTACATGTAATTATCCTCCCTCCTTTCTATTCCAAACACACATCCAAAAAATGTATCTTGCGATAGTCATTTTTGAGCTCAAATTTGATGTTGACCATGCGCTCATTAAGATACTGATGGAATCCTTCAAGGTCTACTATAGTTCCTGTCCAGATGAAAAATAAGTCATCAATAAATCTTTTATACAGGAAAATATGTTTTTTAAAGGGATTTAGATCCATATCATAGATGTAAAACTCCTCAAAGCGTCCCATGAAGAAATTAGCTATTTCTGGTGCTGCTGCACAACCCCGGGGTCATGATTTTTCTGCCCCCCTTGCCTTGGGGTGAAAATTCTGTCGCACTCCAAGTTGGGAACAGAATGTGCCATGGCACTAGTTTGGACGTTCTTAACACATTGACATTATCAGGAAGATTTTTAAACTTGATATCAGGGCCATGAACCTGGGGTCAGTTTTCCTTCCTTCCTTGACATGGGGCCAAAATTTGGTCGCTCTCCAAATTGGGAACGAAATGCGCCATGGCACTTCTTTGGACGTTCTTAACACATTGACATTATCAGGAAGATTTTTAAACTTGATATCAGGGCCATGAACCTGGGGTCAGTTTTCCTTCCTTCCTTGACATGGGGCCAAAATTTGGTCGCTCTCCAAATTGGGAACGAAATGCGCCATGGCACTTCTTTGTCTTTACTTAACACACTGATACCTGTCTCTTATACACATCTAGATGTGTATAAGAGACAGGTGTGGAACGAAATGCGCCATGGCACTTCTTTGTCTTTACTTAACACACTGACACTATCAGGAAGATTTCCTATCTTGACATCCGGAGGGGGTTCAGGGTCATGACACCCGGGTCACGGTTTTCCTGCCCCCCATTGTCATGGGTTGAAAATTCTGTCTCAGTCCAAATGGGGAATGGAATGTGCCTTGGCAGTAGTTTAACACACTGACATTATCAGGAAGATTTTCTATCTCAACATCCAAAATGTGTTCCGGCCATGACTGGTCATGATTTTCCTTACCCCCCCTGCTATGGGGCCAAAATTTTGTTGCTCTCCAAGAGTGGTGACACTTCTTTGTCCTTCTTTAAAACACTGACAGTATCCGGAAGATTTTCTATCTTAACATCAGAAGTGGGCTCCGGGCCATGACCCCGGGGTCACAGTTTTCTAGCCCCCCCTTGCCATGGGATGAAAGTTTGGTCGCCCTCCAAATGGGGAACAGAATGTGCCATGGCACTTCTTTGTCCTTCCGTAACACACTTACACTATCAGGAAGATTTTCTATCTCGACATCCAAAGTGGGTTCCTGGCTATGAACCCAAGGTCACAGTTTTCCTCCCCTTCCCCTTGCCATAGGGGCAAAATTTGGTTGCTCTCCAAATGGGCTACGGAATGCACCATGAGAATTCTTTGTCCTTCCTTAACACACTGACAGTATCGGGAAGATTTTCTATCTTGACATCCAAAGAGGATTCTGGGCTATGACCCCAGGCAACCATTTTCCTGTCCCCATTTGCCATGGGGCCAAACCTTTGCCATTTTGGCAGGAAAACTGTGACCCTGGGGTCATGATCTGGAATTCCCTTCAGATGTCGAGACAGAAAATCTTCCTGGTTAGGCAAGGTCGAAAAAGTGCCCCGGCGCATTTTGTTCCTCACTTGGAGAGTGACCGAATTTTGCCATCTTGGCTGGAATACTGTGACTGGAACCCCCTTTGGATGTCTAGCCAGAAAATCTTCCTGGTAGTGTCATGGTGTTAGGCAAGGTCCAACAAGTGCCACGGCACATTTTGTTCCTCTCTTGGAGAGTGACCGAATTTTGCCATCTTGGCAGGAAAACTGTGACCCTGGGAGCATGGCCTGGAACCCCCTTTGGATGTGGAGACAGAAAATCTTCCCGGTAGTGTCATGTTGTTAGGCAAAGTCCAATGAGTGCAATGGAGCATTTCATTCCTCTCTTGGAGAGTGACCAAATTTTGCCATCTTGGCAGGAAAACTGTGACCCGGAGCCCTCTTCGGATGTGAGACAGAAAATCTGCCCAGTAATGTCATGGTGTTAGGCAAGGTTCAACAAATGTCACAGCACATTTCGTTCCTCTCTTGGGGAGTGACCGAATTTTACCATCTTAGTTGGAAAACTGTGACCCCAGGGTCATGGCCCGGACCCCCTTTAGATGAGGAGACTGAAAAATCTCCTGGTAGTGCCATGGTGTTAGGCAAGGTCCAACAAGTGCCATGACGCATTTCGTCCCTCTCTTGGAGAGTGACTGAATTTTGCCACCTTGGTTGGAAAATTGTAACCCTGTTCTTCGGATGTGGAGACAGAAAATCTTCCCAGTAGTGTCATGGTGTTAGGCAAGGTCCAACAAGCCACGGCACATTTTGTTCCTCTCTTGGGGAGTGACCGAATTTTCCCACCTTGGCTGGAAAACTGTGACCCCAGGGTCATGGCCCAGAACCCCCTTCAGATGTCGAGGCAGAAAATCTTCCCGGTAGTGTCATGGTGTTAGGTAAAAATCCCATAGGTGGGGTTTAAATGTGATGTCACTCTCACAAATAGCCACTCGCATATGCTTTAATGCTGACTACTAAATATGACAATATTGACAGACTCACACCCATCTTCACCCAATTTCATCCATCTACACGAATGGAGCAATCATTGGGTGAAAACAGACATGATGCTAACCACCCTTTAACCACCCTTGGTAGTTATTTATGCATGTTGCAGGGTTGTATTGGTGCCCTATGCAGCCCTGAAACATGCATAAATGACCACCAAGGGTGGTTAAAGGGTGGTTAGTGTCATGTCTGTTTTCACCCGTGATTGGAGCCTGTTTCTCCATGCATGAGTGATAAGTGGAGATGGGTGGAGCGTGGAAACGCTTACACACCCCCACCCACGATGTTCTCATGGGTGCCCCCACCCATCACCATGCAGTGAAACTGCATGGTGATGGGTGAGGGAGTGTTGTGTGAAAAGGGCCTGTGTGTCTCCACAGTTCCCACTCGAAGAAAAATCAGGGTTACTTACCTATAACTTGTTTCTTAGAGAGAGGTCCTGTAGTGACACACATTCTCACCCTCCTTCCCCTTTTACTGAAGCAGTAGGTCAATGTGGTAAGAGGTATAAACAGAGGAAGGGGTGAAGCTACACTCCTATATATGCATTCACTAGAGAGCACGTATGCTTCCATCTGTGCATGCACAGCTCTCTTAACTGCTTGGAAATTGTCCATGTGCCTCCACCAGTGGAGGAACCAGGTTCTCGAGGAACCAGGTTACAGGTAAGCTAAGTAACCCCTATGTGTCTGTGTGATTTGATGCAGGAGAAAGTCACAGAAAATCAAATCAAAGTCAATAAAGCAAAGGAAGCACCAAATAGCGAACGAAGGATGAAGTGATAAACAATGAGCTAATGAATCCTTATGTGGAGATTTGCAAACTTAACATGGCACCTTGGTCTTTTCAGCTCTCATCATGGTGCTGCACCAGTGGCCAGCTCGGACTGTGTGGGTGGGGCCAGGCAGTTGGCCCCACCTGCACAGTCACTTTAATTAAGTGTCCGCCTTTTTCTTTCTTTCTTTCTTTATTTTTTCAGAGGACCATATATTTCTGGATCTGGAGGCTTTCTGTGTTATACTCAGCTAGGTTCAGAACTATCATTTACATTTTTCCCCTCCAGAAATAAGTAATCATTCTTACTACTGTCTTCATCACTGTCCTTTACATCACTACTATGTGATATTCAACTATCTTCATCTAATATTACGATCAATTTACAAATAATAATAATAATAGTAATAATAATAATAATAATAATAATAATAAATTGAGGTGGAGGGAAGGGTTGGACATGGAGCAATTTGAAACCCTGACGGAGGCTTTAAGGATGCCAAAATTGTTCCGTTCCTTTGCATTATATTTAAAAAATAAGAAAAAAAATTAAGTTGTAATATATGGAACTCCTTCTCCACCTACTTTTCACCTGCATTCATTTGTTATTTATGCAAAGTTTTACTATGCCATAACCTGTCAAGATAGTGTTTGAGTGCTTTTTGTTTGTTTGCTTTTTGTAATCTGCCTGAGCCTAAAACACATAAAGCACACCTACGCTTTTTTATTATTATTATTATTGCTTTCATATACAATATGGCAATAGTATACAAATCAATTAACATAAAAAGACAGACAAAATAAAATATATAACTATTAACAAAACAGTTATGTCATCTTGCCGTACATATATATATATATATATATATATATATATATATATATATATATATATATATATATACTTGACTACGTTTCCCCTATGGGAGTGAAAAAGCTTCCAGAGTGAAACTGACTAGACAGGTATGCCTGGTTTGTGTAATGTGAGGAGGAACCTCTCCTATGGGGAACATGAGTAGGTGTGACCATGTATCTCTTCTGGATTCTCGTTCCTTGTAGCACTAAGTAGAAATCAACCTTCTTATAGCAGCTATCCATACTGTGGTGTCCACATGGAAGTGCCACATAACACCTTCAATGAAAATTTGGCTGAATCAGTTGTGGTACATGCTCTCTATGCAGCGTATCATGGTGGATATTGAGGATACTCTTGCCAAATTTTATGAAATCTGGTCACCATCTTGGCATTTGATAGTCGCATCACTAGATAAGACAAACCCCATATGCTTCTACGCCCTTTAGCAAATATAGCTGGACAACCATAACTTTGACCTTGGACTAAATTATTGTAATAAACTTTAGATGTTGCTTCATGATATGGTAACCTTTTCCTGTCTATAAGTGTTTATGTCTTTGGTGTGTGTGTGTATATATATATATCTATATCTATCTAAAGTTTATTACAATAATTTAGTCCAAGGTCAAAGTTATGGTTGTCCAGCTATATTTGCTAAAGGGCGTAGAAGCATATGGGGTTTGTCTTATCTAGTGATGCGACTATCAAATGCCAAGATGGTGACCAGATTTCATAAAATTTGGCAAGAGTATCCTCAATATCCACCATGATACGCTGCATAGAGAGCATGTACCACAACCGATTCAGCCAAATTTTCATTGAAGGTGTTATGTGGCACTTCCATGTGGACACCACAGTATGGATAGCTGCTATAAGAAGGTTGATTTCTACTTAGTGCTACAAGGAACGAGAATCCAGAAGAGATACATGGTCACACCTACTCATGTTGCCCATAGGAGAGGTTCCTCCTCACATTACACAAACCAGGCATACCTGTCTAGTCAGTTTCACTCTGGAAGCTTTTTCGCTCCCATAGGGGAAACATAGTCAATTTCACAGAAAGAGAGTCGCATAGAAAACGCAAAAGCCAGTCCTGTGCCAGAAGCAGTACAGATGGCAGAACCAGCGGCATGGAAACCCACACACCCCATTCTGGGGGGGGGGGGGGGGAACGGACAACATGGTTTTCCTGCCCCCCCTGCCAAAAGCCCCAAATTCAGCTGCTCTCAAAGAGGGGAACGGAATACACCCCCCCTTGTAAAGTGGACAAAATTTGGTTGCTCTCCAAGAGGGGAACATAGTGTGCCCTGTCAGGTGTTTGCACTTGCCTAATACATTGACACTACCAGGAAGATTTTCTGTCTCAATAACTGAAGGGGGTTCTAGACCATGACTCTGGGGTCACAGTTTTCCTGTCCCCTTGCCAAGGAGTGAAAATTTGGTCTCTCTCCATGAGGGGAACGGAGTGTGCCGTGGCACTTATTTGTCCCTCCCTAACACCCTGACACTACCGGGAAGATTTTCTGTTTCAACATCCAAAGGGGGTTCCAGGCCATGACCCTAGGGTCATGGTTTCCCTGCCCCACCTTTCCAAGGGGCCAAAATTCAGTGGAACTCCAAGTGGGAAACAGAATGCACCACGGCACTTGTTTACCTTGCCAAACACCAAAGGGAATATTTTCAGTTCACTCTCAACATACAAAGAGGTTTCTGGCCCATGACCCCAAGGTCACTGTTTCCCAACACACTCTTGAAAAGGGCCCAAAATCCGGTTACTGTACAAGAGGGGACTGGAATGGAATGCGCTGTGGCACTTGTTTGGCCATGCCTAACACCCTGATGCTACCTGAAAGATTTTCTATATCGACATCTGAATGGGGTCTGGGCCATGATCCTGGGGTCACAGATTTCTTGCCCCCCCCTTCCCAAAGGGAAAAAATAAGGTTGCTCTCCAAAAGGGAAGCATAGTACACAGTGGCACTTGTTTGACCTTTTATAATACACTGACACTACCATAAAGATTTTCTATCTCGACATCCGAAGGTGATGGGGGCTTCACAAACATCCCTTGCACCGCACACACCCTCCATCTCATGGTGAAGGACGCTCTGGGCTTGGGGGAGAAGGGGATTGGGCCTGGCACCCATAGCTCCCTGGTCAACTGGGGGAGGAAGCTGGTGGGGTTCTTCAACCGTAGTGTGAAGGGCAGAGTCGGCAAGCTCCTCCGGGAGAAGCAGGCCGAGCAAGGGTCCCCGGTGTACACGCTCATCCAGGATGTCTCCACCAGGTGGAATTCCACCTTCCTGATACTCGAGTGGCTTCTTGAGCAAAAAGCCACCCTGCATCAGGTGGAACTGGAAACAGACATCAAGGCAGCTCCAGGGTACAACATGGAGGAATAGGAAATGATTGCTCAGATGGTCTTCATCCTGAGACCGTTCCTGGCCGTGACAGAGACCATGAGCAGCTCCACTGCCACCCTCAGCCAGGTGACCCCGCTGGTCCATAGTCTCCAGAGGAGCCCGGATGAGATTATGGGGGGGAGGATTGTGGCCCTCCGGGCAGGAAGCTCTCCAATAAGGTGCTTGACCTGGCACGGAAGCTGAAGGCAGGGCTGAGTTGCACTTTGATGAGCTCCTGCGCTGGGAGGAATATGTTCTGGCAACCATGCTGGACCCCAGGATAAAGGGCAGCATGGCACGTGAGACAGCGGTGTATAGCCTCTGGAAGTGTACGCTGGTGCAGAAGGTCCGGCAGGAAGAGCGGGCAATGCAGCAGTATGCCCCTGGGGATGGTGGGAGTGGGAGCAGTGACCCCTTCCAGCCATCTGGGTCTATCCCTGCCCCCAGCCCTAGTGGTAGCATCAGCACCAACAGCAGGATGAGCAGCAGTAGCAGGACCCCTATTAGTGCCAGCGGCTCCTCCTGTGTGCAGGTCACTCTGGGGAACATGGGGCCCAGCACAAAAGGGCAAGCAGCGTGGCTGAGGGCAGTGGGGCAGGTGGTGCCCACCCCGAGCTACCAGAGGGAGTATGATGGTACCTCAGCAGCAGTGGAGACCTACGTGGAGGAGGAGCCATGCATTGATCCCAGCAGCGATCCCTTGGCTTACTGGGCCGGCAAGACCAACGTGTGGCTGGCCCTGTCGAAAGTGGCCAAGGGTATCCTGTCCTGCCCACCAACAACTGTCCCCTGCGAGTGGGTGTTCTCTGTGGACATTTGCTGTGGACATTTGCTCCCCGCATTGCATGAGATTTGGGGCCAAGTTGGTAGAGCAGTTGCTCTTCTTGAAAGTGAACCTTCCACTGCTGGGATTCCCCGAGCTGCCCCTGGGCAAGGAGTGATGGTGCAGTGGCACACGCCATCCCATGCCACGGGCAGTCTTGGAAAGGGGATCCTCCTCCTCCTCAATCTGGGCTAGGGCTACTGCTCCTGTGCTGTTGAATTGCTGTCCCTCTCTCCCAATGCTTGGCACCCGCCCTGCCTCTCTCTCTGCCTCTCTCTCATACTAGATGGCCTCGGTCGCCTTATCTGACTGACCTCATGACGCGGGGTGGCATTGGAAAACAAACTGTAAGCCTGCCACCAGGCCTATGGCAGATCTCAGCTCACTTATGTGACGCTGACTGGTTCTCGCTCTCTCACGCTGCACAGTCTTTGCTAGCCTATCTGAGTGCCCTGCTGTCAATGTCCCAGCCTGCCTACCCTGCTGCCTCCCATGCCACGCTGCCTGTCTGCCCACCCAGCTTGCCACCAAGCTCAGTCAGCATGCCTCAGTCCGCCTTCCTGCTTCCCATACCAACGTGCCTGTCTGCCCATTCATGTTGCCAAGCTGCCTGCCTGCCCAAGCCTGCCTTCCCTTCTGCCTCTCATGTCATGACACGCTGCCTGCCTGCCCGCCCACTCAGGTTGCAAAGCTCGAACCATGGTTCAGTCTGCCTGACTGCCGCTCATGCCATGCCACCTGTCTGCCTGCCCCAGCAACCAATGTCTGCTGCTGCTAGTGCCAATGGCCCCCAGGCCTATATGCTGTCTGTGCAAAGTGTTCTGTACCCTGGCAACCAATTTCTGCTGGTGTCAATGGCCCCCAGGCCAGGCCTATATGCCATCTGTCCCAAGGGTTCTGTACCCTGGCAACCAATGTCTGCTGGTGCTAGTGCCAATGCCGCACGGAGGCGATGTCTTTCCACCACATCAAGAAACAGCCACTCCAGCCCCAGGATCCACAATCAGGGTTCTGGGGCCAATTTACAGGCATGGACGGCTGTGGCCAATACCTAGAAGCTGCCACTCTAGCCCCAGGACCCACCCTCATGGGTCTGGGCCCATCATTCCTCGCACGGAGATTATGTCATTCCACCGTATCAAGAAACAGTCACTCCAGCCCCAGGACCTGCTGTCAGGGTTCTGGGGCCAAGTTATTGGCAGGGAGGGCTGTGGCCAATACCTAGGGTATTTTCAGATGTGACAGGGCCGATGGATTCCGGCACAGAAACAACCCTTGGATTCCCCGCCGGGGCCACCGCGTCACAGGCTAACAGACGTGGTGGCTGATCCTGGCAGGGAATCTGGGGAGGGGGCGGGGCTGCTCAGCGCAACATGTGGCTGCACAGCCCCACCCCCCACGCTGCCCCGCCCGCCCTCCAGGAGACGGGCGAGTGCCATGGCCAATGCGGCCACAGCGCCTGGCCACACACACCCCGGCATTGACCACAGGCTGGAATACCACCGCAGATTCCGGCCTGTGGTCAGCGGACAGACGTTACTGTCCCCTTCAACACGGGGGGTAATCTCATTCACCACGTGATCGGGGATGGTCCAGGAAGGACCTCCGATCACGCAGTGAATCTGATTCCCCCCCCCCATGATTCACAGGGGTGAACATCTGGGGGGGGACTTCCGTCCCCCCCATCAGACGTTACGGAATCACTTTCACACTGTGCAAATTCACTGTGGTTGACTCTGATCTCGTAACGTCTGAAAATACCCATAGATGAGTGTGGCTTGTACAGACCCAGACCAGACTCAGGGAAAGGCAACCTGGGCAATAACCTTGGGCAGCAGTTTGTAGGGGGGAGGGGCATAAAATTGCCAATTTGAAGTCAGCAAGAGCCATTAGCCTCAATAGGTTCTGGATGCAGGGATTAATGGCCCATCCACCACTCCATTTGATCATGGCAGAACTCCATCTTCAGCATGTGAAGAGGACTATCATTAGGATTTGAAAAGCAGATAGAGATAAGAGGGATCAGGTAGGAACAAAAGCATTTAGAAATGAAGAGGAAACTTATTCAAAGTTGCATGAGCCAAGCAGGCTGGGTGAGGGTTGGANCCATCATTCCTCATACAGAGAGCCTTTTTCTGAATGCCCAAACTGAACCGAACAGGACCGAACTGAACGGCTGAACCCGAACGTGGCGAACGAACCAAACGGCTGAACCGAACTGGACCGAACTGAACGGCCAAACCCAAACTGCGATCTATTCGCCCATCCCTAATAATAATATGCAATCAAGAAAAAAAAAACACACACTGAATACAGGACTTGGACTTAAGGTACGGGTTTATTAATCAAACACACAGCATTAACCAAAGTCACACCCTCCCGCAAACACAACCTAAACCACAACCAAAGTCACCCACACACAAACCAGCCAAGAACTCAAACAACAATCTCTCCTTCTCCCAGCTCCTTTGTCTCACCAGCCAAGCACCTCAAAGGATTTCCCATACACTCCAAATACAAACACTCCTATAGGTCCATCGCTTGTACAGCAAAGGCACTCAACGGTTTTTGAGACGTGCAAACTGTTCAGTTCTCCTGTGGTTGAAGTCAGGTATCTTTTGAATCAACCTTTTCTCTATTGACAACATTTGCAATGCATTCAGTTTTTCTGCTGTCATTGTATTCCTCAGGAAAGTTTTTATTCTCTGTAGAGCTGAGAAAGACCGTTCAGATTCCGCTGTTGTCAATCATTGGTGTCGTGCTGACAATTCTCATTAGAGTCAAAGTTTCAGCAAAGCTGTCCTCCAGATTGTTGTCCAGCAATGTACGAAGCAGCTCTGAGGCATCCTTCATACCATAAAAGTCTTTCTTATCATACAAGACAGAAAGCTCTGTCCTCAGTCTGTCTTTGTGTAGCATAGGGTAGGCATCCACTGTTTCGTTCAATGCTCGCTTTGGAAAGCATTGGTTGTGTGCTGAAAAAAGAACCCCCTTGTAATAATGTTGTACTTACTAGGTGCTTTGTGAATGCAAATTGTTCCTTTGTATGTGAAATTATGATATTGCAAACTTCAACTGTGATGTGATCCAGGCTGTCTATAGTGCAACCTCTTGGGAGTTGGGACTGCTCTGGCAATTCGGAGCGCAGATCCTTAATAGAGTCTCTCACTCTATTGATGCTGCTGACAAACTCTGCAGCAAATGTCTGAACACCTCTTTCTCTTTTGCAAAAGAGTCACTCTCTCTCTTTTGCAGTTGATCATAAAGCACCTTAAAGTGAGGCATTATTTTATGGAATAAAAACAGTAAGTAAAGGAACTCCCTATCCTCTTCCAACTTTCTACCAAATCCCCATGGCTCACAAGTTGCACTGGCATCAAAATTATCACTTCTTACGTGGCTGAAGCACTGTATCAGATCCTCTCGGTGCTCATAAACTATTTACTGTCCTAACATTAAACTTCCAGTGTGTGGCAGGTGCTCTGGGGAGCCTTGTCTTTACTATCATATCCAGATCCTCTGTCCTTTTTGGAGATGATGAAGAAAAGACTGTTAATCCACCCAAATCTGCAAAAAATACTTTCACCTTTTTTATTTGGGACACAGCTCGTTGCATTATCAGATTTAGTTGATGTGCATAGCAGTGTACATAATGAGCATTTGGGTATATGTTCTGTATCCTCTTTTGGACCCCCACCCCCATGCTGCCCATGTATCACGCTCGCACCATCATTAGGGATGTACGAACACGGGTCGGACATTCGGAGATCGGCCTGAACTCAGCAAGTTTGGACGGCTGAACCAAATGCCCGATCTGAACGCCAAAACCCCTGAACAGTTCGGATGCGTTTGGAGGAGTTCGAGCGGGGTTCAAGCAGAAAAACCCTGGCTGACAGGCCATGGGAGGGGGGAGTCAGCTGAGGAGGGGTGGAGAGGCTTGGACTAGCACCCAGCCTGCCCAATCACCATCCCTCTCTTCCTCAGACCACTGGCTTGGCAGTCTGCAATTGGGCACAGGCTAGGCTGCATGGAGCCAATGAGGCTTGTGGTAAGGCGAGCACAGCAAGTAACAAAAGTCATTGCCCTCCCCCATCCCTTCCAATTCATTCTGAGCTAGCCACTGATCCTGTCAGCAGGCGTTTTCAGAACTCTCCCTCTCCCAGCAGTTTGTGTTCCTCCCAATCCATTGCCATCCTCCTCCTATTTCACCCATTTCCACACATTTACCTCCATAGTTTCATTTATTTAGATTAGATATTTTTAGGTGTTATTTTTATTTTTTACCCCTCCCTGTGTTCTTTCTCCCTCCCCTCCATTGAATCCTTCCCTCCTCCCTGTATATATTCCATCCCTGATTCCCTTCCCCTGTTTTTGGATTTATTTAGAGAAGGATTAGATTGATTTAGGTTTCATTTCAGTTTTTTACCCCTCCCTGTATTGTTTGTTGTGAGCTGTCTGTGTTTCCCCCCGATCCCGTGTGTGTGTGTGTGTGTGTGTGTGTGTGCAGATAGATAGATAGATAGATAGATAGATAGATAGATAATTGTAGGAGTTAGCTTAGTTATAGAGATAGATATAGTGTGTAGTGAATCAGTTTTAATATTTTATAGTGTGTTTGTAGAACTAGACTTTTTTAGATATTAGATAATATTTCATTTAGTTCCATAGGTTGTAGAATACTTAATAGCAGTTAGAGTTAGTGTAGATATATATAATATTATATTCCAAATTTGAATAAATAAATAAATAAATTATAAAATCATCCTCTGCATTATTTGGGTGGGAGAAATGGAGAAGGGAAGCAGGAGAGGCCAGTCTGCTGCCCATAAGGTGAGCAATGGGGCATGTGGCAGGGGCCGTGCCAGCAGACTGGCAGGCATCAGCAACAACCCAAGTACATCACCATGGCCCAAACTGCACAGGCCTGATTTTGGGAGACAGGCTTCAGAGGCTCCCAGCAGTGGCACAAGGGGTGTAATTTGGTGTCACCTCCTGCCGGCGTCCTCCACTGCCACGCAGGGCACTGGAAGGTCTGAAGTCCAGGAGGCTGCGGCTGTCTCTGCTGTGGCTGCAGGTGCAGGTGCTTCAGGGTTGGATGTTCATCATGGGCCACCAATGTCCTCCATTATTGATGTGTTCCCCAGCAGTCCAGGGCTGTTGGATCCCACCCCAGCTGCTAGAGGCTGGGCCCAATTCCTGGGCAATGGCAGCAGTAGCAGTAGCCATAGCAGCAACTATAGGGGGCACAGGGAGAGTGGCAGAAGCATGGGCAGTCGATCAGCATCAGGGTTCCAGTACTCCCCTTTGCGGGACATATCTCAGATTGGGGACAGCAAAGCAGGCACTAGTCCTATGGAGGAGATGTTTGGTACTGAGATGATGACTGACCCTCCGAGAGCTGTGTCTCCACTATGCTCTGCCCCTCCCATCAGCGTTGTCAGTGGTGCATCACCCAGTATGGTCCAGAAGGCAGGAGGGGGCAAAAAATCCTCTATATGGGTGCATTTTAAGTTGGTGCAGGTGGATGATCCCAGGGAGGTGCAGTGCAGTTTGTGCCAGAAGGTGGTGAAGTGTGGGCAGGTGCTCACCAACCTTGGCACAACTGCCATGGTGAGGCACCTCAAGGGATGCCACAGTGCTGTGCTGCTAAGCGGGCAGACAGGGGCAGTGGATGCCAGCGGGTTCCTGAATGCAGCGGCCAGTCATCCATCTCCATCAGCAGGCAAGCATCCTTCTCAAACAGCTACCTCTAGCAGCAGCAGCATCAGTACACCATGGAGGAGCTGGTGTGGGGGCAGCTGCCAAGTCCATCGGCAGCTGCAGGAGGTGGAAGGTGGCGTGACTTTCAGCTGAAAGCCATGCGCATGTTGGGAGAAATGATCGCACTCGATGGGCAGCCCTTCTCAGTGGTCGGGGACATGGGGTTTAGGCACCTGATTGGCTTCCTGGCCCCCCAGTTTAAACTGCCCTCGTGCACCACCCTGAGTCGGCAGGTGGAACAAGCCTTGTAAGGCTTTAAAGGAGTGGGTGAGGGAGCATCTGGCAGGGGCTGGGGGTGCCACCGTCCACTTCACCACCAACCTGTGTTCGAGATGCGCAACACGTCTACCTGGCAGTGATGGCACACTGGTGGCAGGATTTGGAGGCAGCATTTGGGAGTGGCAGGAGGGGTCCCGAAGCAGGGTATAGGTGGGCCCTGCTTCAGGCAGATGTAATGGATGGCCCAAACACCGCTCGGAACATTGAGGCAGCCCTGAACACCATGGTGAAGGAATGGGTCATGCCAGGTGCGTCCTTCACCATGGGGTGTGTGGTGAGCGACAACGTGGCCAACATTTTGAGGGCAGTCCATGAGGGCGGCTTCACCAGCATCCCTTGCACCACACACACCCTTCACCTGGTGGTCAGGGACGCTCTGGGCTTGGGGGAGAAGGCGATTGTGGCAGGTACCCTTAGCTCTCTGATCGAGCGGGGGAGGAAGCTGACTGGTTTCTTTAACCAGAGTGTGAAGGGCAGCGACCTCCTCCAGGTGAAGCTGGCAGAGCAAGGCTCCCCAGTGCACCAGCTGGTGCAGGATGTGTCCACCAGGTGGAATTCCACATTCTCTGGCTCACTCACCCACCGCAGGGCTCCCAAGGCCCCAGAGTGACCTCACATGAGAGCATTGGGAGGGGGCATATGTGCAACAATGCTGGGTTGGTGGCCATTTCTGGGAGTGGGTGTTGGCCGCAGGTTTTGGGATACAATTGCTAGGGCCAAGCACGGTCCTGTCTGTGGCACAGGGAAGACCGAGCTTCCATGACTGCATAGTGCATGCTGCATACTGGTGGGGAGGGAATAATTGTGTTTCTCAAACTTGCCTTCAGATTAAAAATAAGAACAGTAGTAGTAGTAACTAACACCTCTGATTCTGTATTATTTGTCTACAGTACCTCAGAGTTGGATGACACCTTTGTCTGAGTACGAACTGTTGTGGTGAACTCATTGAAAATCTGATTGCATCATCAATCATCATCATCATCATGTATAAGTAATCTGGATTGTTGGAGATTCTTATGTTTGCAGAAGTTTGTCAGGGAAGGGAGGCCTGACTTTTCCTCTGACAACCAAATTTATAAAATCTACTGGTTTGGAAAAGGAGGAATCCCTGATGGAATGAAATTATTCCCAAGTTAGAAGAGATTCGGAGAAGAAGATCTGTCCCAGCTCCTTCTGCAATTTTGATCCACTGTGGTGGGAATGATGTGGGTTGCACCAGAGGTTGATCTTGTGAGAAACATGAAAGCTGACCTTACACACATCATACGATCCTTTCCCAACTACAACATACTGTTCTCTGTTTTGAACGAAAGACCAGAGAATAGATACTTTCAGCCAGAAGCAGGACTTAGCAGACTTCAGAAAGCGATTAGAAAACAAAACAGGTCAATCCCCGGTTTTCTGCATCGTCAAGGCATCACTTCAATTTGGCATTGGGATTTTTCAAGACATTTGCTTTCACTGTACGAGAGAGATAGAGTCCATTTATCGAGACAGGGACAGAATCCCCTCCCCCCTTAGATATCCATGAAAGCATTCTTGAAAAAGCTTAGTTGCTGCTGCTGGCTTCGGGGGAGTGCGACAAGGAGGAGAGCCCTGCGACCTGTTTAGCATCACCCATTCAGCTTCAGCCTGTGCGGTCTCAGTTCCGTTACACAGAGACCGTGCCAACAGGGAGGCTGCACTGAAATAAACAGGTGAAAATCTGGACTCTACATCGCATGACAACTAGGAGGGGAGACCTACAAAAGACCTGTTTTGCACCGCTGCCAACATGGAGGCTGCACCGAACCACCCCCCCCATCGTGACCAAACCCAGCACCCAAGTCACCACATGATGACAACTTCACACAAGACGGAGGGAGGCGTTTCTGGCAGCTGCGAGTGCGGATGAAAGCTCACGCATAAGATAAGTATGTTCTTTTCATGTCTTAAGTTTAAAAGTTAAGTTACGTCTTAAGTTAAACAGTTGTAAATTAGAGTTTTTAAAACTGCTCATGCTACTGTTGTTTTTAGAGGTAGTTAATTAGAGTTAGATTAAGAGTAGGTAGGTGGTTTTTATTTTTGAAACCCATTCCTGACCCCAAGAAGAGGTACAGAGGGCATTGGGAGGGTGGAACCTCTTCTTGGAGGCAGGGACGGGCCCGCGGCCATGGGAAACTCCGAGCAATGAAATTGAATTTTAAAAAGTTAAAAGTTGAAAAGTTAAGATACATCTTAAGTCTACCAGTTGTTAGAGTTTTTTTAAATTGTTGGTCTACTGTGGTTTAGAGGTAATTAATTACAGTTAGACTAAGAGTAGGTAGGTGGTTTTTATCTTTGAAACCTGCCCCTGCCCCTAAGAAGTATAGAGGGCATTGGGAGGGTGGAACCTCTTCTTGGGGGGCAGGGGCTGGTTCATGGCCATGGGACACCCTAAAGTCTTGGGGTACCCAAAACTCTTGAGACACCCCCAAAAATTCATGTAGGCTTCAGAACCCCAGCCATAGGGGTTTCAAAAGCAACACACACACAGCACTGCACCCCACAGATGCAGTATTTTGCTTTAGGTTTTAGTGGGGTTCTATAGGCTCACTGAAGCCTGAAGTCACACTGTGTCTGGAGACCTCCAGAAGACCAGCCATGGGCCCTGAATGACCTCAACAGCAATATCCCCCTACCCCTGTGTCTGTAGACGAGTGGGACCTCACACTCCAGTGGGGTTCTTTAGGTCAACAAGTGAGAAGTCCCACTTTATCGGAGGCCCCCAAAACACCAGCAGTGAGACCTCCACAGCAACAGAGCTCCCCAGCAACATAATGCAATTTCCCACCCACCACTGCGCCTCCAGACGCATTGCAACCTCAGTCTACACTGGAGTTCTGTGGATGCCTACTGCTTTCTGAAGTCCCTCTGTCCCTGGAGGACTCCAGAACCCAAGCTGTGGGACCTCAACAACAGAATGCACTATCCCCACCACCAGTGCACTTCAAGATTCATTAGGACTTCAGACTTCAGTGGGTTCTTGAGGCCCTATGGGGAGACCTAAGTCCTATTTATTCCCCTGGAGTCTACTCTAGAAAACTAGACAAACAAGGAGAGCATGAAAATGAAGGGGGCTCTGGATAATGGTAAGTGATGGCATGGGGAATGGGAGGGTCTTGGACCTCTTCTTTGAGGGAGAGAGAGGTCCACAAAGAAGCAAAATGAAAATGTCATTCTGTGTCCAAAATGCAAACATCTAAAGTAATTTGCTTCTTTTTTTTCTATTCAGTTTGTCTGAGATCTGGCATGATTCCACATCTCACCTCACTCACCTTGTTGACTGTGGAGAAAGTAAGATCCTGGCAGAAGAGAAGGCTGGAGACAATAATGGAGTCCCCTTTCCCCTGTTCCCCACTGAAACCCATTTTCCCCTTCCTATTCTCATACACCAAAACAAAAACCCTTTCCCCCTTATGTCTCCTCTGTCCTGTCTGTCTCTTCCTTTCATCTCTTCTGATTCGGCTTGTCACAGGAAAGGGAGCTAACTCAGTCCTCCCAGTTCTCCAAGCCAGAAGGAAGACTTGTCCCAAAACCTACACCTTCAGAAGACGGCAGGCGGCTAAGGAGGGCACGAAAATTGAGGATTCGAGGGTTCAGGATAAAGATAGGCGATGGCAACGTGATCTATTTTTTTACACTTCTAAGGAGAAATGAGACCCAGTGGGGGAGAGACAATGGATGGGACTCCATATACCCCATTGGCAGGACTTCTTGCAGCAACAAGGAATTCCTACTGTTTACTAATGTAATCTCCCTTCAGCGTTAACCATGTGAACTCCTCCTTGCTCCTGAGTTAAGCTACGCCACTGGCCTAACCATTGTGTTAGCCCCACCCTCTGAACCACCAGCCTTAGAAGCCACCATTGCTGACACTACCAGGAAGAATTTCTGTCTTGGCATCCCAAGGGAGTTCCGGGCCATAACCCCGGAGTCACGGTTTTTCTGCCCCCCCCCCTTTGCCAAGGTACCAAAATTTGGTGGCTTTCCAAGAGGGGAATGGAATGCACTGTGGCAGTGGTTTTGCCTTTCCTAACACCCTAACACTACCGGGAAGATTTTCTGCCTCAACATCTCAACGGGGTCCTGGACCATGACCCCAGAGTCACGGTTGTCCTGCCCTACCTTGAGAAAGGGACAAAATTTGGTTGCTCTGCAAGAGGGGAATGGAGTGCACCATGGCACTTGTTTGGCCTTGTCTAACACACTGACACTGCTGGTAAGATTTTTGGTCTTGACATTCAAAGGGGATTCTGGGCCATGACCCTAGGGTCACAGTTTTCCTGCACCCCCTTGTCAAGGGAACAAAATTCTGTCACTTACCAAGAGGGGAATGGAGCACACCAGGGCACTTGTTTGGCCTTGTCTAATACCTTATAATTACTGGGAAGATTTTCTGTCTTGACATCCGAAAGGAGTTATGGGCCATGACCCCCAGGTCACGGTTTTCCTGTCATATCTTGCTATGGGGACAAAATTTGGTTACTCACCAAGAGGGGAATGGAGTGCATCATGACACTGGTTTAGCCTTGCCTAAAACCCTAACACAATCAGGAAGATTTTCTGTCTCAAAATCTGAACGGTGAACTGGGCCATGACCCCAGTGTCATGGTTTTCCTGACCCCCTCCCTTTGCCAAGGGGCCAAAATTCTGTGGCCTTTCAAGACAGGAATGGAGTGCACTGTGGTACTTGTTTGGCCTTGCTTGATACACTGATACTACTGGGAAGATTTTCTGTCTGAACATCAGACGAGGGTTCCAGGCCTCAGGATCACAGTTTTCCTAACAACCCCCCCCTTTCTAAGGGGACAACATTTTGTTGCTCTCCAAAGGGGAAAAGGAGTGCACCGTGGCACTAGTTTGGCCTAGTCTAATACACTGACACTACAGGGAAAATTATCTGTCTATACATCCGAAGGGCGTTTCAGGCCATGACCCTGGGGACACGGTTCTCCTGCCCTCCCCTTCCCAAGAGGACAACATTAGGTTGCTCTCCAAGAGGGAAATGGAGTGTGCTTTGAAACTTGTTTGGCCTTGCCTAATAGATTGACACTACTGGGAAGATTTTCTATTTTGACATCCGAAGGGAGTTCCACTCCATAACACGAGGGTCACGGTTTTCCTGACCCCCCCTTTCTAAGGGGAAAAATTCAGTTGCTCTTCAAGAGGGGAATGGAGTGTGCCATGTCACTTCTTTTGCATTGACTAATACACTGCCATTACCAGTAAAATTTTCTGTCTCATCATCCGAAGGGGATTCAGAGCCATGATGAGTATGGGTCATGGATTTTAGGGCTGTGCAAACAGAACGCAGTTCAAATGTTCGGTTGTTCGGTTCAAAAATCAAGTTCGGGTTCGGTTGTTTGGTTCGGCGGAGTTCGGTTCAGCCGAACATTGCCATACATTCGAAATAGCGCTATTGGTACCAATATTGATACCGAATTTGAAGATTTTTTTTTTTGTATCGGTATCATTTGGCCCCGAGACCACCCCTGGTGATGTCAGGAAGTCTGCTCCTCAGCTGCCTCCCCCTTCCAGTCAAGTTTTTCCCACCCGAATAGACCTTCCAGTCATGTTTTTCCCACCCCAAACTCATCCGAACTCACCTGAACATGACCGAACTGTTCGGTCATTTTTGAGTTCGGTTCGGTCGTCCGAACAGACTGAGTTCGGTCCGAACTCCGAACATCCAAACCGTGTTTGCACATTCCTAACGGATTTCCTGCCCCCCTTGCCAAGGGGACAAAATTTGGTTGGTCTCCAAGAGGAGAATGAAGTGCGCCGTAGCATGTATTTGGCCTTACCTAATACACTGACACTTCTGGGGAACATTTCTGTTTTGACATCTGAAAGGTGTCCAGCCCCCTCCCCACCCCCTTGCCAAGGGGCGAAAATTCAGTAGCTCTCCAAGTTTGGAACGGAATGCACCATGGCACTAGTTTGGTCCTACTAAATATACTGAAACAATTGGGAAGATTTTCTAGTTTGACATCCAAAGGGGGTTCCAGGCCATGACCATTTTTTCTCCCCTCCTTGCCAAGGGACCAACATTTGGTCAATCACTGAGAAGGGGAACTGAATTCGTGGTGGCACTCCTTTTTCCTTTCTTAACACACTGACACTATCTGGAAGATATTCTATCTCAATATTCAAATGGAGTTCCGGGTCATGTCCATAATGGTTTTCCTGCCCCCCCACCTTGCCAAAGGGCAAAACTTTGATAGCTCTCCAAGATGAAAACTGAATGCACCATGGAACTTGTTTGTCCTTACTTAACACAATGACACTATAGGGAAGATTTTCTATCTTAACATTCAAACGGGGTTCTGGATCATGTTTTTTCTGCCACCCCCTTGACCAAAAATTGAGGCCAAAAGGGGCCAAAATTTGGTCTTTCTCCCAGAGGGGAACCAAATGCGTCGTGTCACTTGTTTGACCTTCCTAAACACACTAACACTATTGGGAAAATTTTCTATCACGACATCCGAAGTGGGTTCCGGGCTATGACCCCAAGGCCACAGTATTCCTGCCCCCCCTTGCCATGGGGCCAAAATTTGGTCAATCTCCAAATGGACAATGGAATTCACCATGACACTTCTTTGTCCTTCTTTAACACACTAACACTATTTGGAAGATTTTCTTCTCAACATCCAAAGTGGGTTCTGGACCATGACCCCTGGGTCACGGTTTTCCTGTCCTCCATGCCATGGGGTCAAAATTTGGTCGCTCCCCAAATGAGGAATGGAATGCACCATGACACTTCTTTATCCTTCCTTAACACACTGACACTATCAGGAAGATTATCTATCTCGACGTCCAAAAGGGGTTCCAGGCCATGATCCCGGGGTCACGATTTTCCTGCCCCCTTGCCATGGGGCCAAAATTTGATCAGTCTCCAAATAGAGAATGGAATGCGCTCCTTCCTTAACACACTGGCACTATTGGGAATATTTTCTATCTTGACATCCAAAGGGGGTTACAAAGTCATGGTTTTCCAGCCCCAACTACTTCAAATGGAGCCAAATTTTCATCTCACACCAAGAGTGGTATGGAATGCTCCATGACACTTCTTCCAAAGTGAATTCCAAAGTGAGTTCCAGCCCATGTCCCCGAGGTCATGGTTTTCCTGCCCACCCTTTACACTAGGTCCAAAATTTCATCCCACTCCAAATGGGGAACAGAATGCGCCTTGGAAGTTCTTTGTCTTTCCTTAACACACTGACAGTATTGGGAAGATTTTCTGTCTTGACATCCAAGGGGATTCATGGCCATGACCCAGGGAGGACGGTTTTCCTGACCACCCCCTTGCCATGGGGTGAAATTTTTTTTGTTCTTCAAGAGTGAAACTGAATGCACTGTGGCATTTATTTTTCCTTCCTTAACATGCTCACAGTATTGGGAATCCAAAGTGGGTTCTTGGCCATGACCAGTTTTCCTGCCCCTAGGGATGGGCGAACGCGGTTCAGAAGTTCAGAGTTCAGTCTGAACTCAAATAGTTTGGTTGACTGAACCAAATGTGAGAACTGAACTCAAATTTGAACATTCAGTTTGGATGCATTCGGTGAGTTCGGAATTTAATTTCCATTGGTTTCAATGGAAAACACATTATCAGATGTAATATTGTTGTTTTTTAAGCTATGTGGCTGGATATTGGGGTACCTATACCTCCAATAGAAATCATTATGTGTACCAAATTTCAAAAGCATCGGATAAAGGAATTCGATTTTAGAAACAGTTGAATTATTGTATTTTGCAATATTCTACATATACATTCTTAGCTGTAACTTCTTTGTCTCACATCTAATGTAGGTGAAACTTTTTCTGTTTATATCCCTTCCAATATTTATTATCTTTGCCAAATTTCAGAAGGATTGGAAAAAGGGTCTTGGTAGTATAAGCAATTAACATATAAATGTATGTCTGACTATAACATCTTTGTAGTCCAACAAGTGTACATGAAATTTGGCAGAGCTATATATTACACTTTCATGATCATTTCTGCCAAATATCAGAAATATTTTATAAAGGGTACCAATTTTATATGCCTGTACACCATATTTAGAGAAGGGGCCTATGCCTGGGATTCTCTTATGTCACTGTGGTATAAGATCGGTTTGTGATGCGAATTGGCCAACAGAAATGTCAACCAAATATCCTCATCCTGTGCTGAGACCATCCCAACATATCTCCCCCACTTGTTTCTGGGAAGTCAGAAGCATCTGTTTAGGAAAGAGTCAATAGAGATTCTCTTATGTCCTCTGTCTCAGTGCTGCAGGATGTGATTGTGATGATAATTGGCCAGCCTGGATGTGTTTAAACTATGTCTCCTGAATGCTGGGATGCTATCTCAGAAGTCCCAGTTATGTTGCTTTTGCCCACCTCAGGGCCACCCCCTATGCCCACCTCAAAGCCACTACCAATTGATCCTGTAAAGCTAGAAGCTTGCAGTAATGTGTTTGGCCATTGAATGCAACTGTCAGTCTTTGGGGTTTCTCCACATCCTTCCTCCTACAGTCTCTCTACCCCTGCCATGCAGGGTGCCTGACTCTGACTGGCACAGAAAATGCTGATATTCATCTGAATAATGATCTTCACAGGGACAAAAAAAATAAATAAAAAAATAAGAAACATTATCAAAATCTCCTGTACATTTGCTGAAATGGCAGGAAAGGTATTTGATACATTCATGACAAATATCATGTAAACAGAATGGAATACCAAAATGTTACAGCTGGAAACGTATTTTCAGGTTAATGTCTTATACCCTTGGGACCCTTTATTCACTCTTTCTAAAAATTGGCAGAAGTATTAAGCATATGGAGGGACGTAATATTCCAATTCAAATTCCAGTTTAATTTATACCCCACCTCTCTCCCATAGGACTCGAAGCAGCTTACAAAATATACATATACGTATGTCATGGGTTATCCACGCAGGGGCCCAAAGAACAACTGTCACAAGCATCTAACATAATATACGATTTACGCATGATGAAAAAACAAAACAATATCCCTCCACAATCACATTCCCTTAAACTTAGCCAATATTCCACTCTATAAGCTCCGCCACAAAAACAGGGTAGGTCCCAGACAATGAGGTCCTAGTCTAAGACAATGAAGGCATTTTTGATGGCCACACCAAGGCTGTGGAACTCTCTCCCGATGGAGGTCCGCCTGGCCCTGAACCTTCTTTCTGCAGACAGTGTTAAGACCTTGCTGTTCTGCTGGGCTTTTGGCGAGGGAGAGGGGTGATGGGTGGATGGATTGGTTCCCTTTATCTAATCGTTTCAAAATTTGATACATCAGAGCTACAATCTCCCCAAATTCTATCAAAATTGAATAAGAAACAAAATGTTATAGTGGGAAATATGCTATTCAGTTTTTTCCCTTTATTTCAAAAACCAAATGTCATTTTCAGTTCCCGATTGCACCGAACTAAAGACCGAACTGATCCTGACCAAATCGAATACCGAATCTGAACTCAGCATTCAACCCAGACCACCGAACGGCCGAACATCCGAACCTGAATGAAACTATTGGGAAGATTTTCTATCTCAACATTCGAGGTGAGTTCTGGGCAATGACCCTGGGGTCATGATTTTCCTGCCCTCCCCCTTGTCATTGGGCAAAATTTTGTCGCTCTCCAATAGTGGAACGGAACGCACTGTGGCACTTTTTTGTCCTTGCTTAACATACTGACACTATTGGGAAGATTTTCTATCTTGACATCTGAAGTGGGTTCCAGACCATGACCCCGTGGTCACAGTTTTCCTGCCCTCCCGTTGCAAAGGGTAAAAAATGTGGTTTGTCACCAAATGGTAAATGGAATGTGCTGTGGCAATTCTTTGTCCTTCTTTAACACACTGACACTATTGGGAATATTTTTTATTTTGACATCCCAATAGGGTACAGGGCTATGAACCCGGGGTCATGGTTTTCCTGCCCCCCTTGCCATGGGGCCAAAAAATTTTCACTCTCCAAGAGTGGAAAGGAATTCACCGTGGCACTTCTTTGTCCCTACTTAACACACTGACAGTAATGGGAAGATTTTCTCTCTTAACATCCAAAGAGAGTTCCTGGCCATAACACAGGGGGACACAGTTTTCTATCCCCCCCTTGCCTTGGAGCAAAAGTTTGGTTGCCTTCTAAATGGGGAATGGAAGGTGCCGTGTCACTTCTTTGTCCTTCCTTAACACACTTACAGTATTGGGAAGATTTTCTATCTCGACATGCAAAGTGGGACTCCGGGGTTACTGTTTTCCTGCCCTCCTTGCCATGGGGTAAATTTTTTGTCATTCTTGAAGAGTGAAAAGGAATGCGCTGTGGCACTTGTTTTCAGGGTACAATATCAAGTATGGAAAATCTAACACTCTTATAGTAGGAGCGGAAGGAGAGCAAATAAATCAATTTTTAAAAAAAAATCCAATCCCAGAAATGGAGATGAGTATTAAATACTTAGGGTACAAATAACTAAACATGTAAAGGATTTGTATAAGGAAAATTTCATACCACTAATTAAACAAATTAGGGAAGAAATACAGAGTTGGAGCAAATTAGCAATTTTATGGATGGGGAAAATGATCATCGTTAAAATGATAACACTGCCCAAAATTCTATATAAATTTATGGCACTCCCTATAGCCATACCGAGTCAATTTTTCAAACAATGTAAGAGAATAATGCTAGAATTTATTTGGAGCAACAAAAAAACCCCGAATTCGAAATAAATCCCTGCACAGGTCTCCGGCTGTTTCGGTCTGTATGTAAGACCTGGCTGTTCCATCAGGCTTTTGGCGAGGGGGGTGGGTGGGTGGGGTTTCCCCACATTGTATTGTCTTTTTAAATTGTTTTAAAAGGTTTTTTTTACTGAGTGTTGTTCGCCGCCCCGGGCTGCCCTGTGGGCAGGAGGGGCAGGATATACATTTTAAATAAATACCTAAATAAATGGGAGGACTTAACTTACCTGATATACAACTTTACTACAGGGCAGCAGTGCTGAACGCACTGCCTAACTGGTACAACAGTGAAAAAGTTCCCTCTTGGACGCACCTAGAAACACAAATATGTGTAAACATAGAAAATTTTAAACACTTCTTGACTGAGAAAAGGAAAATTAACAGAAAACTATGAACAAACACCCCTTTGCAGGGGTAGCAATGAAAGAATGGGAAACGGTGCTAGAAAAAAAAACAAAGGGGAAAAGAGAAGTCTCACCTTATACAGTTATCTATAGATATCAACCAGACACATTAGCATGGGCTCCTAACCTGCAGAAAAAACTAAAAGAGAAAGGTATTAAAAGAGCAGGTCACCTCTTCTCAAAGGACAAATGTATAACATTGCAGAAATGTGAGGAAATAGTAGGCTTGTAGATCGAGGAACACTTGGCTGAACGACATCGGGAACGACGGCAAGAACCTCGCGTCTTTGCATCTCGACTGCTGTTTCTTCCATCAGCCCCGACACCAAGCATCAAGACCAACGAGCCTGAACCCATGCAGATAGGGGCATTGAGAGGCCCCATTTCCTCGGAAGAGTGAGACCCGAGGCGACGGAGCAGGAGACCCGACCCATTTCATCAATGAATGTTCGGCTTTCCCCCCTGAGGCCAAAAGGTCGGGAAATGACAAGAGCCTGGGTGGACAGGGGCCACCCCAGCCATAAGACACATCCCCTGCACCTCAGGCCCCCCAGGACAACACCTTCGCCTCATTATCACAACACCCGTGACCCTCATTATTGGGCCCCAGTGCTCGCAAGTCATCTGGACTTTGGTTGATTAAGGGGCATCCGGAAACTTCATTGATGACAGCTTCATACAGGCCTGTGCTATCGGTACCACCAAGAAAGAGATTCCTGAGAAGGTACAAGCCATTGATGGCTCCCTGTTGGTGTCAGGTCCTGTTACCCGCCAGACCCGATCTTTATCGTGTACCATCGGTACTCATCATGAACAACTGGTACTGGACATTGTGAGCACACCCTTTTTTATAATAGCGTTAGACCTCCCATGGTTGAGTCGCCACAACCCCCACATTAGTTGGGCTACTCAACATCTATCATTTACCTTACCTCATTGTCAACAACATTGTTTGCAAGCAAAGCCTATCATAGGCGCCATGCTAGGAACTAGTACCATGGGGGAAACCAGTCCCTCATGGCTACCTGCTGAATATCAGGATTTTCAGGATGGCTTTAGTAAAACACAAGACACCAGGTTACCACCACATCGGTCATACGATTGTCCTATTGACCTGATTCCTGGAGCAGAACCTCCTTTTGGTCATATTTACTCCTTAGCGACTCCCGAACTGAAGGCGTTATGACAATATCTCGATGAAAACCTTCAAAGTGGTGCCATCTGCCACTTCTCGTCCCCTGTGGGGGCACCAATCTTCTTTGTGCCCAAGAAAGACGGGGGCTTACGACCATGTATTGATTATTGGGGACTTAATAAGATAACAATCAAGAATAGATACACCTTCCCCTTGATTCCCGAGTTGTTGGACCGTCTTCAAGGGGCCTCTATCTATACAAAGTTAGACCTCCGAAGAGCCTACAATTTAGTACGGATGTGGAAGGGGGATGAATGGAAGACCACCTGCCAGACCCGCTACAGTCATTTTGAGTATCATGTGATGCCCTTCAGTCTTGCTAATGCCCCCGCGACGTTCCAACATTTCATTAATGACATCTTCCGGGATTTCCTTGATGTATTTGTTATAGCGTATCTGGACGATATCTTGATTTAGTCAACTTCCCTACAACAGCACATAGAACATGTGCAACAAGTGTTACATCGGCTTCGACAAAACCAATTATATTGCAAGGGAGAAAAATGTGCATTTCACCTTGACACCGTTGACTTCTTGGGGTTTGTGATCAATCCCACGGGCATCAAAATGGATCAGCGAAAGGTTGAGGTGCTGTTGCAATGGCCCCCGCCGAAAACAGTAAAGGTCCTGCAATGCTTCCTGGGCAGCACAAACTACTATAGACAGTATATTCCCAATTATGCTGAAATCACCATACCTTTGACGCATCTCTTAAAGAAGAACCAAGAGTTCTTATGGGGCCCAGAACAACAGTATAGTTTCACCGTCCTCAAAAATGCCTTCACTTCTGCTCCCCTGCTTCAACACCCGTCTTTTGAAAAACCCTTTCAGGTAGAATCCGATGCTTCTTGTAGTGCCTTAGGGGCTGTTTTATTGCAAGAAGACACAACTACAAGACAATTACTACCCTGTGCGTATTATTCTCGCCAGTTGGCTCCAGCAGAACGTAATTATACCATCCTAGACCGGGAACACCTTGCCATTAAGGCTGCCTTTGTGACATGGCGACATTATCTGGAAGGAGCCAAGCACCCAGTCACAGTAGTTACCGACCACAAAAATCTAACCTTTTTACAAACAGCGCAAATTACCAATGCTCGGCATGCGCACTGGGCCTTATTCTTCTCTCGCTTCTCCTTTGTAGTGAAATACTGCCCCAGATGTTTGAATATCCTCGCAGATGCGCTGTCCCGCTACCATGAAGGAGGCATCCATGTCCGGTGGCAGTCACCGGACATGGATGAGCGTCACATTAATCTTATTGGAGACAGTTTTTACAATTTCTGTTTAGCAGACTTCAATGGTAGGTAGTTGTTGGAGAAAGTAATTTTGTTTGTTGTGGGAAGTTCTTTTTAGGAGTGTCATTCCCTAAAAGAACCTGTTTATCATCTTAAACCAACATTTTCAGGACTGCTTGCTAATCATGTGCACCTCAGGATTTGGGTCCTCTGCTGAAGACATCTTTTGCCTAAATTCTGACCCCTGATATGCTATTCACTGGAGTACAAGTCACAAGAGCAGAGTGACGAATTCCTCTGGTGGAGGAGTGCCGCTGAGACAGTTATCCACCGCTATCCAGTACCCAGTCAGGTCCATGGTATCTGATCCACTCTGGCAAGGTTCAGTTACTGAGCAGTATCTGTTTATTGTTTGGTGGTTAACTGTTTTACTGACTGTGGCAGAATAGAGCGACAGTGGACTGATGCCTTTAATGGAGCTAAAATGACAGCTGTCTGAGCACAAAATGGCTGCTGACAGGAAGTAGCTGTGTTTGGGGCATGGCCCAGACTACAAAAGAAATCCAAAGGGCCAGAGAGAGTCAGTTGAAAAGAGAGGAGATAAGACTGAGAGCTCCTATGGAAGACCCAGAGTAAGGACAGAGCTGAAGCCTGACCTGTAGAACTCAAGTAGGGAAGCAAGGGTTGACTGGGACTTGCTGAGGAAGTGGAGCCCAGGCTGAGAGTCTGATTGCAGACAGAGGTTGCTTGGAAGAGTGATGGTGGATGCCAGAGTAAATAAAGTGACTGTTGAACTGATTTCCCTGAGTAAGTTACTTATTGGGTCCTGATCCTGCATAGACTTACTGTTGGTAAGCACCACCCTGTTACACTGACTTACAGCATTGCTGCGTAATACCACCACGCACCATTTTATCGTGCTGCTATTTGCCCATACCTGCTCAAACATCTGCCTTCCTGATATATCCATACAGGCAAACATAACCATTATACATACAGTGCTGAAGTACAAGTTTGTAGCAAACAGGGCAGGGAGGGATGTTGCTCTCACTTGTAACCCCCTCTCTATAAATAAGATATCTTCCAAGTTTTTACTCTTAGTTATTTAGCCCCAAGAGATTGCCCTTCTTTCCCCTGTACCAATGTCTTTCCTACCGGTCTGGCAAAATAGTGTAACAGAGGTCACATGAGCAGTGAGGGCCTGACCCTCTTACAGCCCTGCGGTGTGCTGGGCAGATGAGCAGCACTCCTCCCCCTGAGTATGCTGGGCAACTGGGTCATTTCTTTTGAGTTTCCATCACAGCTGGTGCAGGTCATGAGTGGGCACCTAGCCCTGCTTCCCTCCCCCGACCCAACAGAGATCTCTCCCCCAGCTGTGACATGGGCCAAGCATGACAGGCCACAGCGCCTGCTGCTCACAGCCCCGCAGTGGTGCTCCCCACATGGCAGGGCAAGTGCAGGTCCTCCACATGGCTGGCATCGCCTTGGGTAGCCCTTACCCCAATTAGGGTAAGGCTGCTCCGCGATGTGCCCCCAGAATTTTTCGAAGGATGTGTCTCGTAGTTATTCACCCTGCCCCGGGACAGGGGGAACATCTGATGGCCGCCAGCCACATGATACACTGCATCGTGTGGCCTGGCTGCCCAGAGAGGGGTAAGGCTACCCAAAGTGTGGTAGCCTCCCCTCCCTGTTTTGTGTGGCTGTACCCAGCATGGAGAAGGGTTCTAGCCTTTCCTTCCTCCATAAGTAGGAAAGCCAATATCCCAACAATTCAGTGACTTATAGACTGTGTGCATCCTCTGCATAGAGTAGGAAACTTTCTGTTGAGGGTTAGCTACTATTTTGCCCTTAACATCTAACCAATCATTGCTGTCATGTGACACAAAATCTCCCCTATTTCTGGAATGTATTCCTCCTCTTATTTTTACTTTGCCATGGAATTTACAACCTTCATTGGAAAAGCCATAGGTCCATGTTGCAGTGATTATTCAAAGCATTCAATGCATTTTCGTCAGTGCCTTTCTACCACATGAGGAAACCAGAACTGAATAATTAAATAAATAAAATAAAAATAATTGAGAGACTACTAGTGCATAAAGGAACTCCTGTGTCAGAAACAAACCAGGAGACATCTTTTTGTTTCTCAGAAGCTACAGCTGAGGAGTTGATTTAATTGGATTTAATCTTTATAGGACGTTAAAAGCAATATCACTTGGTACTACCTTTATTATTTATGATGGAAAGCTGTGTGACCTTTTCTCTTTGCTGGAAGGTATGTCTCAAACTTTGTAATGGTCTTATAGAATGCAAATTGAGAAGACCTTTCTTTGAAGGAAAGTGAATGAAGATTGAGTTGAAATTTTCATTTGTGGTAAGCAGAAAATGAGGCAGGGTTGTTTTAGGTACAGTCCCTTATGCAAAGGGCATTGGCCACTGGGTGCTACCACAATACAAATAATTAATAATCTTAGAATTTCTCATGGATTTCTGAGCTCAGCTATAGGTAAATGGCACTTTCAGAACTGAGATTCCATTCATCCATTCAAATAGAACCAGGTGACAATAATTAAATCTGGTGGTTCCAAAACACAATTTACACCGCCAGGTGCTACTTTGTTGAAGTCAATAGGGTGGCAGTATTTGAGCCAACAATGTATTTGGTTCAAAGTGTTCTTGTATTCCTATGTAAAGAAGTGAACTGTATAGGTGTAGATATATTTTTGAGTTAGCTGTTAAGTGATAACCAGACGTACGTGATGTATTCCAGTATAAGAAAAGAAAAATCAGCTTACTTTAGATGGACACAATTTTGTTAGCTAAGCTTAACCAGGCACATCCACAAAGCAGAGCACATTCACAATGTGAAATTCAATTTCCCACTTTTCTGGTTTTTTGACAGAGAACTTCTTTACACCTAGCAAGCAAGGTTTAAAGCAAGGTTACCTTTTTAAAATCCTTTTGTCTCTTTTTATTTTGAAGTTGTGCACTGAATAATCTTCTACACTTCTTTTAGGATATTCCATTTCAGGGGTGGCCAAGAGGCAGATCATGTTCTATTGTTAGATTACAAGTTAGTCTCCAATAAATCATGGCGTGGGGAGTGAAACCAACCTCTTAGAGATCATCTCTGGGAAGAAGAGTGGGACCAATACCCCAGCGAGCGCTTCCAGAGAGGAAATGTCTAAGATTCTCCAGGGCAGTGGGGAAGGTTCTCTCTAAAGGGAAGTGCTCCTCTCCACTCCCGAGAGCAATTGCTGAGGTGCCTTAGAGCTGGGAACCAGTGGGACATGGCCTGGTCTGAAGCACCAGAGCTGGCAGGAGATAACCTGATATTGATACTTAGAAAAAGAATCAGACCACCACTGCACTATTTGTTTATGTCCCATGCTTCCACCATTGGGTTAGGTATGGGTACTACTTTCCCCAGTCATATATCACTTGAACCTTCATTTCCTAGTAACATACCCTCCATTATTTGTTGGAGAGAAATAGGTACACTTCATCCCACCCCTAATTCGAATACATTTACATGTATTTATTTATTAATTATTATTATTAATAATAAAGTTTTTTTTAATGAAAATGTATAATAGTTCACTGACTAACTTTGGGGCTATGAACTAGGGGAAATGGGGGAACGATGTCTTTGCCTTTCCTTTCCCCTTCAGCCTGCTCTTTCTTCAGTTGAATTAATGAGGTATTAATGACCACTGCTGACTTGTAAAACCACTACAAGCCAAACAATGCTAGAAGCCTGGCTCAAGATTTTTTTAAAAACCCGTTAATGTAAGGGCCAAAAAAGTACTGTTGGAGAGTATGTAGTATTCATTCACATTTAAACTCTTTGAGATCCCAGGAGTAGTCCTTGCTGAGCCCAGATCTCTCATCTCTCATCTTTAATCTGCATCCGAGACCAATTTGGATATATTTTCTCCTGGTGTAATCTGGCAAATTGTTATTTATTCAGTTGATTTTCTCACATTTACACCAGCTTAGAGATTTGGTGAATGTGTGTGCTTTTTAAATGAGCAAGTCACTGGGGGACGGGTCCATGGCTGCTAAGTGGCAGAGCTGCAGAGCAGCCACTCATATGGAGCGTGTGTGGAGGGGTTCAGATAGGAGGCTCCCAGAGTGGTTACCCCAGCCAGAGAGGCAAACCGCCATGCACTCCCTCTGTCATGGACCATGGGGGAAGGGAAAGCATTAGTGGCAGTTGATAGGTCGGCTTTTAGACTCATGGGCGGGGCTAGGGGTGTGGCCGGGGGGCCTCAACTCCGAGATTCTATTCGTACATCAGAGAATCCATACATTGGTGCAAGAAGGATCACAAGAAAGAGCTACACATCTAAGTAAGGAAGCTGTTCATGATACCAATTAAGAACACACTGTGAATATATAAGTACTGCAACTTTATTAAAAAGTACACAAAAATACAAAAGTTGTAATCAGTACAAAAACCAGTAGTAATAAACTATTAAAGAAAAGTAAAACTTCTAAAAACAGTAAATAAAAATAAAGCTTTGAACCAATACATACAAAACTTAACTACAAAACTGTTGAAAACAAAACTTTTGAACAGGAAAAAAAAATTGGAACCAATAATTACAGGACCTTTATCAGAAAATAAATCAGTAAACACAAAACTAAACAGTAAATAAGTACAAAGGTTATGTAGCACTATTAAACTGCAGTAAACCAAACCAAGTTTCTGAATTGGCACTGTGTAGACATGATGAAACTGCAAAAAACAAAATGTTTTAATATAAATGTCTGTACTAGACATTTGCCCTGCATTCCTTGCACTGTGAAAACTGATCAATTGTCTTGTTGTTGAAGTCTGGAATTTCCATGGTCATACCTTGCTCAATACACAGGATTGCTAGGACATTCAGACAGTCCTCTGTCATGGTACTTCTCAGAAAGGTTTTAATTCTTTTCAGAGTTGAGAAACTTCTCTCTGATCTACAATTGTGAGAGGTGTTCTCATCACAATGTTCAGAAGTTTAACAACCTCTGAAAAAGATTTGGCCAAGTTATCCTCTGTCAATGAAGCAAGTAATCCAGAGGCATCTTTGGCAGAATGGAATTCTGAACTGTCATAAGGTCCCAAGCTCACTCCTCAATCTGTCTTTCAGACTATTTCTGTTGCTCCAAGAAATGCTTGCAGGGGAAAGTGTTCACTGTGTCTCTCAAACAAACCCCCCCTGCACGAAAGCTGCACACTCGAGATGTTTTGTGAATTGAAATATTTCACATGCATGAGAAATTATAGTTCCACACACTTCCACAGCTATTTGGTCAAATGTGTATGGTATGTGCACTTCTGCCTATCTAAGTGTTTTCTGGAAACTCTGAGTGCACAGTTCTAATGGAGTCTGTTGCTTTATTGATGCTTCTTATGAAGTCTGTAGTATATCTTTGAATACCTACAGAATCTATGCTTTTTCGGAATTCCTTGTATAGCACATCAACATGAGAAATTATTATATGGAACAAGGACAAGAAGTAGAGGAACTCCCTGTCTGATTCCCGCATGTTCATGTATGACCTGGCCTCAATACCAGTGTTGGAATCATGACTCTCTATTCATATGTGGTGAAATCACTTAATAAGATCCTCTCTGTGCTCTAGGGTACTATCAACAGTGACTAGTAAATCCACTGCACCTTAGGGATGGGCGAACGCAGTTCGGAAGTTCGGAGTTCAGCCTGAACTCGGCCTGTTCGGACGACTGAACCAAACTTCCGAACCGAACGTTCGAATGGCCGAACAGTTCAGAAAAGTTTGGATAAGTTTGGATGAGTTCGGAGTCGGGAAAAATGTGACTTTGGGTGGGAAAAACGTGACTGGAAGGGGGAGGCAGCTGGGGAGCAGACTTCCTGGCACCAGGGGTGGACACCAGGGGTGGTTTCAGGGCCAAAAATACCGATAACAGAAAAATTTCAGTTTCAGTACCAATAGCACTTTTTTTTAATGTTCGGCTGAGTTCGACCAAACCGAAGTTCCCCTGAACTGAACAGCCGAACCCGAACTCAGGTTTTGAACCGAACGACCGAACGTCTGAACATCCGAACAGCATCTGTTCACCCATCCCTACTGCACCACAAAATGCCCCCAATTTAGAGATCCCACACTTTCATCATGTCCATGCAGTGCCAATTCAAAAGCAACACATAACTTTATATAGTCAATTATTCTGTAGAGAACATATCTCTTGTGCTCATCCTCCTCATTGTGCTTCCTTACAGTCACATGATAGCCTTCATCCAGTGTTTCTGTGATGTTTGCTTTGTAGGGATGTGCAAACGCGATTTGGATGTTCAGAGTTCAACCAAACTCGGCCTGTTCAGATGTCCGAACCGAACGTCCAAACCAAACTCGAAAACGGCTGAACAGTTCGGTATTGTTCAGGTGAGTTTGGATGAGTTTGGGGCGGTAAAAACGTGATTTCAGGTGGGAAAAACAGGGGTTGTTTCAGGGCCAAATGATACCGATACCGAAAAAACCCTTTGAAATCAGTATCGGTATCGATAGTGCTATTTTTGAATGTTTGGACAACTTTGGCTGAACCGAATTCCGCCGAACCAAACAACCGAACCTGAACTCGGGTTTCGAACTGAATGACCGAATGTCCGAACATCTGAACCACATTCTGTTCGCACATCCCTATTGCTTTGCCCAACATTGAGAGGTTTATGCAGTTGTCAAGGTGACTTTTAAAAGTGTCATGTTTCATTGCCTTCTCAGATAGGTCCTTTAGGTCATGTACCCCAGTCTTTGGCCATGCTGCTTCACCACCAAACAGCAAACAAGGAAAACAGAACAATGCATTCTTGGAAACACTGCCACACAGCCACCACATCTTCTCATACCAGGAAGTGATGAACCTGCATCTATAGCCTTTCCCTCTGTCACATGCAGCTTGTGCTGTCTGAATTTGAGGCAACTGGGACCAAATGGTCCTGAACTACAGTCTCTCCTCATAACTGCAGCGGATCATCTTGGGGCTATGGATGCCCCGTCCTGTCCTGTTTTGTGGGATCGGTTTCAAATGGTGTCGCCTGCCGATGTGGAGTCCTTGTTGGGAGCTGTTCGTGCCACCACTTGTGAGAAAGATCCATGGCCGTCCTGGCTGGTAAAAGCTAGCCAGGAGACATTATGACAGTTGCTGGCTGGGGTGGTTAGTGCCTCTCTTCGGGAGGGCAGGGTGCCTGACTGCCTAAAAGGGGCTGTGGTTAGACCCCTGCTCAAGAAACCATCTCTTGATGCTGATGCTCCTGCCAGTTATCGGCCAGTCTCTAACCTTCCCTTTTTAGGGAAGGTTATTGAATGGGCTGTGGCATGGCAGCTCCAGGAACATCTGGACCACACCGGTTTCCTTGATCCCTCCCAGTCTGGGTATGGTACGGAGGTGGCCTTGGCGACCTTGGTTGATGATCTCCATCTGTTGTTGGACCAGGGTTGTCAGACCTTACTGGTCCTGCTAGACCTTTCGGCTGCATTCGACACAGTCGATCACGAGGTGTTGGTGACTCACCTGCAGGACCGTGCCGGAATTGGCGGGATGGACTTGGACTGATTTCATTCATTCCTGGCCGGGAGAACTCACTGGGTGGTCATTGGGGAGTGTACGTCTTCCCCCCTGGACCTCACATGTGGAGTCCCGCAGGGTGCCATTCTGTCCCCCCTCTTGTTTAACACCTATATGCAGCCGTTAGGGGAGATTGTGAGGGGGTTTCAGGGAATGCAGTGTCATCAGCATGCTGAT
>QEPC01013002.1:794180-814131 GCA_003113815.1 Sphenodon punctatus | reverse complement strand
CCCCCCCCATGGTGTCTCAAGTGCGGAGTCTGGGTGTGCTCCTCGATTCGCGGCTCAGCTTGGAATCTCAGGTTGTGGCCATGGCGGGGAGTGCATTTTGGCAGTTAAATCTTGTCTGGCGGCTTCGGCCGTATCTCTCAGACTCTGACCTCGCCACTGTCATCCATGCCTTCATCACCTCGAGGCTGGATTACTGCAATGCGCTCAACGTGGGGCTGCCCAAGAAGCTTGTCCAGAGGCTGCAGTTGGTGCAGAATGCCACGGCCCATCTCCTGATGGTGGCAGGTCACAGGGAGCACATGACACCAGTGCTCCGGACTCTGCACTGGCTGCCTTTAAAGCACCGGGCCAGTTTCAAGGTGCTGGTTTTAACCTTTAAAGCCCTTCACGGCCTGGGCCCTGCTTATCTGAGGGACCGCCTCACTCCCCATGTGCCCGTGCGACCCTTGAGATTGTCTGTGGGAGCCTTTTCGGAGGTTTCCCGGGCGAGGTGGGTGGCCACCGATGTTAGATCTTTTTCGGTGGTCGCCCCTGTGCTGTGGAATTCGCTCCCGGAGGAGGCTCGTCTGGCTCTCACTCTCCTGCTGTTTTGGCGTATAAGTAAGACCTGGATGTTCCGTCAGGCTTTTGGTGAGGGGTAGGGGTGGGGGCGGGGTGGAGGCTTTCCCCACATATTGGAGTATTTTAAAATTGCAATTGTAATTGTTAATTTTTAAAAAAAATTATATTGTTTTAATGTTTTAATGAATGTTGTACGCCTCCCCGGGATGCCCTGTGGGCAGGAGGGGCGGGATATAAATTTTAAATAAATAAATATATAAATAATAATAATAATAACTCAGCATAGAGAATGGCTTTGCAAGAAGTGAATCCACAGTATTGAGTATTCATTGTCAAGGAGCTGTGTTTCCTGCCTCTCTCCTGTAAAATATGGGAGAATATATGGGGAATTTGGCAGTGTGGCATCACTTCCATTAAAAGATTAGTGTTACCCCCCTCCCCCTTTCCTCCATCCACTTACAATGATGTCTGTGTGTGAACAAACAGATCTGGTACTGTTAAGCTCTGGTTTTGGCTCCAACATCCTGTCTGTTAGTCTCTGTGACAGAGCTATTCACAAAAATAATATAAAAAAGAGGTCACCTACAGAGGTAAGTCAGTATGTCAAAGAGGTAACTACCACCACACAACAGATTGCGTATGTTGACAATCCCAGCAGAGACTGACTGCATTTTGGAGTGAGATAGCCACTGCTGGGTCAGATAGGGGAGGGGAGGTTGACAAAATGTGTGAGAAGCAGCTCTGTCCCCAAAAGGTCCCCAACATGCATGCATCTCAACACACCACACATTCGTTCACCTGGACTTAATCAACATCCCAAAACATTGAACAGCTTAAAAAGCCAACCTTTTAAATTATTCAAGATGGCAAGGAAATGTTAGCACTTTTTGTTTACTCAGATTGAGTTATGCCTGCCTGACACCGAGCATGGTTAGGTTTCACTTCAGTGCTGTAGTAGTATTTTATTTACCACCGCAGCCAAATAAAACAAAATCAATCATATTTTAAAATGCAATAAAAACAAAGACAATAGTTAAGTTCTTCAGTTACAACCAAAAAAACTTAGATAAAAGGAAAATATACATTGGCAAAACATCAGCAGAAATCAGACATGAATGTAACCACCAAAAATGGTTACTAAGAACTACAAGTTACCAGCGAATATTATTTTCCTGGCACAGACTCTCTACCTCACCAATAAGTACATTGTAGGAGGTGTGGTCTGCTCAAGTAGCCAGATTATCTTTTCAGTAAAAGAAAAGTGAGCAATTATATGTGGCTAATTGTTAAAAACAAAGAATAAGAGATTAACCCTAAATACAAAGTAAAAGGGACAGTCCCACAGTAAATTATTTATGTCTTCCACAGTTTTATTGTCACAGGAGCAGCATCTCTGGCTAAAGGGTATATTTCCCCATCCGCCCCTCAGTTCTATGGAATCTATTTGATTAAATTGGAGCTTTGTAAGTGATTCACAATACACAGGAGGCAGAGGTAACGACAAATATTTGGAAGAGGTAAAATCTAAATGAAAAAAACAAGATATAAGGGAGCAGATTTAATAATTTTGACTGCTGCTAGATCTTCCTGTTTAGCCATGTCTATAAAATGTTTCCTTATTAGTTGACTCTCCCTAGTAACCAATGGGAGTCTCTGAAAGTCAATCAAAATATCACCCAAACCAGCCACCAACAGGGCCTGTTTATATCATTTAACAATGTTCAAAGGTGGGACTCTAATCTTTCTGATTAAAGTAGGGCTTGTTTCTAGAGTCGCCCTGGGAGATAGCTTGTCAATTTTTTCCAGTACAAGATGGGGCGCAATCTGGCTGTAGCGGCCAGGTTAACCAAGCCAGATATTTAGGGAAGGTTATTGAATGGGTAGTGGCGCGACAGCTTCAGGAGCATTTGGAACAGGTAAATTTTCTTGATCCGTCGCAGTCTGGCTTTCATCCGGGTTATGGCACGGAGACTGCGCTTGTGGCCTTGGTCGACGACTTCTCCCATGAGTTGGACCGGGGTTGTTCGATCCTGTTGATTCTGTTAGATCTCTTGGTTGCATTTGATACTGCTAATCATGAGTTGTTGGTGACTTGGCTGTGGGACCGGGCAGGGATTAGCGGGACTGTTCTTGAATGGTTCCACTCTTTCCTGGATGGGAGAACCCAGCGTGTGGTCCTGGGGGAGTTTTCATCTTCCCCCCCTGGGCCTCACATGTGGGGTTCAGCAGGGTTCCATTCTATCCCCTCTCCTGTTCAATGTGTACATGAAGCCTTTGGGGGAGGTTGTCAGGGAATTGGAGGTGAGGTGTCATCAATATGCTGACGACACCCAGTCATATCTCTCATTTTCATCTGACTCAGGCCTGGCAGCCTTTGTGCTTACTCGGTGTTTGGCTGCTGTGGGGGACTGGATGAGGGTGAGCTGCCTAAAATTAAATCCTGACAAGACAGAGGTGATGGTTGTGGGGAAAGTCGAGGGAGTGATGGCCCCCTTCGTTGATGGGGTCTGTCCTCCCTTAGTTTCTCAGGTCCGGAGTCTGGAGGTGCTCCTGGATCCACAGCTCCACTTGGATGTCCAGGTGGTGGCAGTGGCAAAGGGGGCATTTCACCAGTTACATCTGGTGCATCGGCTTAGGCCGTATGTTTCAGACTCGGATCTGGCCACAGTCGTCCATGCTTTTATTACCTCGAGACTGGACTACTGTAACACACTCTACATGGGGCTACCCTTGGGGCTGGTTCAGAGGCTTCTGCTAGTGCAGAATGCGGTGGCCCATGGCCCATCTCCTGACTGGGATGGACCAACGCGAGCACATCACACCAGCATTTCGTTCTCTGCACTGGCTGCCGATAGTTTTCCGGGCCCAATTCAAGGTGTTAGTGTTGACCTTTAAGGCCCTAAACATCTTGGGCCTCACCTACCTGCAGGACCGCCTCACCGTCTGGGTCCTGGATCGTCCCCTGCAGTTGGCCGGGGGTGCCCTCCTCAGGGTCCCCCAGGTTTTCCGGGTGTCTACCATGAGGAGGGCATTCTCTGTGGCTGCACTGAGGCTGTGGAATGCCCTCCTGTTGGAGATCCGCTTGATTACTGACCTCCCCTCTTTCCATAGACAGTGTAAGACCTGACAGTTTCACCAGGGCTTTATCGAGGGAGATGGGGTGGGTGGGTATGGGCTTTTTAGGTGTTTTAATTGTCATTTTATCACTGTGTATTTTAATATGTTTTTAAATGTTTTTAAAATGTTGTCAGTCACCCCGAGATGCCTGAGGCAGGAGGGGGCAGTGTATAATAGGGCTGTAGCGTAATGTCGCAGCGGTAGCTATTTCTGCCAGAAACAGTGTTTCCACAATTAGTGGTATGGCATGGCAGAGGCTTTCATTCCGCTAGTTTCATTCTGTTACTTCCGCAGTTCTGCTAATTTCATTCTGCTACTTCCACAGGCTTCGCAAAATAGCGGAAACATGACATTTCCACAACTTCTGCCATCCCACCAGAGCCACAAAATAGTGGAACAGTGGTTTTCCAACAGTTTCCAACAATTCCGCAATTTTTCCGATAGCTTCTGAATTTTCAGAATGCTGGCGGAATTAGCGGAATGTCAACAGAAAAGCCTGGGTGTGGCGCGGGCAATTCCGAAATGGCGGAATGGAATCACGGCACGGTAACAGCTGCTGCCACATCAGTCCTAGTGTATAAGTTTTAATATAAATTTAAAAATAAAGAAATAAAAAAAATATTACCCTGACCAAAGCCCTAAGTGTTGAAGGCGAGATGAACAGCAATTTCCTAAGAAAGTTTGCCTGATTTTTTTCCACCAGGCCACCAAATCTGTGGTCATATCCCCAGATTTCTGCCCAGTAGAGCAAGGTAGAATCTAACTTAGCTCTACCAACTTTGAGGGCTACCATCCAGGCTCTTTCCCCAAATCTATTACGGAAGACTATAATGCTGCCTATGAGTTGGGTGGCTTTCTTAGCTGACCTACGGCGTTGCTTGGTCCAAGAAAGGGAGGGAGAAAAAGTCAGGCCCAAATACGAAAAGGACTTAACCGTTTCAAGAGTATATGAGCCGACAGACCAGATGAAATCCTTCCCTGGGTCGAAGGCCATCATTTTAGATTTGGCTGCATTGATCACCAGGTTCTTATCCTGACAATATGTACTGAAAATATTTATTCAATGTTGCAGTCCTATTTTTTTGTGTGTATGATAATAAGACCGCATCATCAGCATAGAGTAAAATAGGCATATCACCTTCAAGCAGACCTTCAAGACACCTTCAAGAGGAGGCAAGATGGTATAGGATGAAGCATCGATCCATACAGGAATAGCCATGTCCGAAAGCTTGCCTGTTCCTCACCCAAGATGGAATGATGTAAGATCCAGTCATTGACAAAGCCTAGCAGATCATGTCAACAGAGCTTGGCCGGGATGCACAGCAGGCTGGTGGGTCTGTATGCGTCAAGGCTCGACCTATCTCCTTTTTTAAAGATAGGGACAAAGATGCCTTGAAGCCAATCAGAGGGTAGAATGTTTAGCTCTAAGATTGTATTGAATAGATCTGCGAACGCTGTGGCCCAGAAAGATTTATTATCTTTAGGTACACTTCAGTGCTGGCAGCAGCCACGAAGACCCAAAATATCAAATCATTCAAGTAAGGTATCTTTGCTCTACAGGACTAGAAATAGGAATTTATACATTGCATTTGCTAAAACAAAAACAAAAACCCCAACACCAACCCATTTTAAGCCATGATGCATTTCTTTGTCCCAAACAAACCACAGGCTAGAAGGCACACAACTACAAACAGAGGCAAGAAATAATAACCAAATGAACAATAAAATAATAATTAATTTCTGTCTCCTGCACGGAGCAGGGAGCCTCAAAGTTTTTAGAGCTAACAGGAACAGCCACCATGCAGCAGGATAAGATCAGACAGAGGCCTCTCCCCTGCTTCCCACCTGGGGACTGGAAAGCCAAATTTATTTAAGCCATGCTGCATTTCTCTTTTAATTTTTTTTTTAAAAAAATGTTTTTGTTGTTCACAGTAAATTTTTACATAAATTGTGTTTTACACTTTCTCCGTTTCCTCTCTTTCTCAAAACATTAACTTTACCCCACCCCCCTCCCCTAACCCCTGACCGGTTTTTCCAGGTATTTGTGTTGGCTCCTTTCAAATATAATAGTCAAACAGATATGCATTTTCGTCGGTCTCTACATCTTCTTTCTGCTTCACCGTCATGCAGGGAAGCCACATTGCCACAAAGTCCTTTTTTTTGGTCCTGCAGCCCGACGGACATTTTTTCCATCGAAAACATGTACCATAAATGGTTCTTCCATTCCAACAAGGTAGGTCCCTCTGCAACTTTCCACTTCCTAGCTATTAGGCTTATGGCCACTAGGCACATTTTTTTGCATGAGTTTTCATATCTCTGGATTCGTTGTGCTTCCGGGTACAACCCCAAAAGTCCAATCTCTGGAGAAAAAGGTATCAATGTTCCTGCCACTTTGTTCTTACAGTTCCATACCTCCCTCCAAAAGGTACTAATCCTGGTACATTCCCACCAGCAATGTAAATATGTTCCCCTTTCTTCACATCCTCTCCAACAGAGCACTTTACTACCTTTATCAACTTTTTCAAATCTTACCGGGGTGAGGTAGTACCTCATAACCAATTTTATTTGAATCTCTCTAAATTGTAATGATGAGGCACATTTGTGCATATGGTTCAAATAAGGCCTTTATGCTGTTTATCTAAATCTCTATTCAATTCTTTATTACATTTGTTTATATATTTATCTTCATTTTGGAACCATATTATCTTGAGTTGTCCATATATTCTGGACAATCTGCTCCTATTGGCTGTATACTCCAATATATTTTTTCTATACTCTGGGGTTCCCGGGCAAAGTGTTCTCTTTCCTCCTTAGCATTGAACAGACCTTTCAGTTGAAGGTATTGAAATGTTTCATCTCACTTTGAAGTAATTCTTTGCATTTCTGAATTGTTATGAATTTCTCCTTCTGGAACAAATGTCCAGCTCGTGTAATTCTTTTGTCTTTTAATTTTTTTTGCAGCTCTGATACTCCCGTAGTCTCATCTGGTTGATACCTTCTGATGTCCGTGTAAGGTGAGATATCTTTCCTAATTTTTATTTTTTTTACTATCATATCCCAACATTTCATCGCAATTCCTGCAAATGGGTGTCTGTTCCAATTCCTCCAAATTATTTCCCTTTTATCTGTTAGGTATTGACTCAAATTTTCTATATTTAAGACTTCTGCCTCCATTTTGGCCCACTGGGGTGCCCTATCCATATTGTACCAGTTAGGCAGTGCATTTAATGCTGCTGCCCGATGATACAATTGCAAATCTGGTAAATTGAGGACGCCCAACACCTTGGGTCCATGCAGCAAGTTTTTGCGGATTCTGGGTTTCTTATTCCCCCAAATAATTTCAGAGAGGATTTTATCACATTGCTTAAAGTAGGTTTTTGGAATTGCTATTGGGAGTGCCATGAATTTATATAAAATCTTAGGAAGGATAATCATTTGAAATATATTCATATATTTAAATTTATTTAAATATTTAAATATATTTCATATATCCAGGATATTGCCAGTTTGGACCACATTTGCAGATCTTCCCTTATTGGTTTAAGTATAGGTGGGTAATTTTCTTTATATAAGTCTGCCGTTTGTCGAGTAATTTGTACTCCCAGATATTTAATACTAGTCTCCATTTCAGGAAATGGTAATATCTGTTTAATTTGTACTTTCCTGTCCCCCTCTGCTCCCAATATCAATGTATTTGATTTCCTATAGTTTATTTTTTTACCCAGATATTTCTCCAAAGTCCTCTATCAATTTGATGGGGGGGGGGGGGACTGATTTCTCTGGGTTCGCTATGAAGAGAATCATATTGTCTGCATATAACGCAAGTTTGTGTTGCGTGGTCCCCAATGTAATGCCCTGTATCTCATGATCCTGTCTAATGGCAATTGCCAGTACCTCTAACAATATATCAAATAATAACGGCGACAACGGACATCCCTGTCTTGCCCCTCTTTCCAATGCAAATACCTTGGATAGTGTCTCATTTACCATGAGTTTTGCTACTGGTTTTACATAAATTGCCCTAGCCACTTTACAAAATTGCCACCAAATCCAATTTTTCCCCAAAGTGGTCATCAAGCATTTTCTTTCTATTGAATCAAAGGCTTTGTGTGCATCCGCTGATACTATGATAGATGGTATTTTCTTTTCCTGGATATGGTGCACCATGTTGACCACTCTCCTAATATTATCCTTGCCCACTCTGTTGGGTATGAATCCCACCTGATCAGGGTGGATGATTTCTGTTATTATAGTGGCCAGCCTGTTTGCCAAGATTTTTTTGTAAATACTTTACAATCTACATTTATTAATGAAATTGGCCTATAGCTCTCACATAATTCCTTGGGCTTATCTTGTTTGTGGATCAATGTAATCGTGGTCTCATAAAAAGTCTCGGGCATACTTTCCTCTATTAATATTCTATTATAAACCTCTGTTAGATATGGTCTGTATGTCTGTATATGTTTGATAAAATTCTGCGGGATAACCATCCGGGCCAGTTGCTTTATTTTTTGCTAAAGATTTTATCGTTTCTTGTACTTCTTCTGTGGTTATTGGGGCATTTAAATAGCTATTCTGCTGTGTGTTGATCCTAGGGATATCATATTTATCTAAAAAACTATTTATTTGTATAGGGTCTGGTCTCCTTGAGGAGTATAATTTGGAATAGAAGTCAAGAAAAGCTGCCTGAATATCCTCTATTTTATTGTGCTTCTGGGCATCTACTTGGATCTCAGTAATTATTGTACTTTTCCTTTGTTTTTTGACTAAATTTGCCAATGCTTTCCCTGTTCTGTTCCCATTTTCGAAAAAAAATCTCTCTGTAAATTTCAACTGCTTCATTGTTTTCTCTACTTCATAAGTATTTATTAAAGTTTTAACTCTAATTAGTTCACTTTGTAGTGTTTGGGTGGGATTATACTTATTCTGGTTTTCCAGATTCTTTAACTGCCTATATAGATCTGTTATATACGCTCTTTCTTTTTTATTCTTTTGGGAGCTCAGTTCTATACAAGTCCCTTTGATCGTGGCCTTAACTGCTTCCCATTCTGTTAATGCTTCCTTGTATTCCCTGGAATTAAGTTGTGCCTTATCCAAGCGCCATATTCTGGGTCCTTTAGGCCCCTGATCTCTCCATGCAAGAGTTGTGATTATCGCGTGGTGATCTGATATCACTACCGAGCATATCTGACTGTTTGTGCAGATGTTCATTATTTGTTTATCTATCCATACATGTTCTATCGACGTGGATGTATTGTGTACATTTGAATAAAATGTAAACTCTCTTATTTTGCGGTTTCAATATTTCCTAATCCAATATTTCCGCATCCATCCAATTATTCCTAATTAATGTGTTGTATACTTTTCCTGCCATTGTTTTAACTTAACCTTGTGAGAGTGGTCTAGATCTAATAAAGGGGTATTAAAATCCCCTTGTAGTATCACTGAACCATATATGTTGTCTATAATTTTTTACAGACCTCTTGTAAGAACTCCCCTGTGGCCTCATTGGGGGCATAGACATTCACTAATGAAATTTTTCTCCCTTCTAATATTCCATTTACCATGGGGAACCGTCCCTCTTTATCTTTTATTGGTTTTTTGTGTTCAAAATTCCATTTTGCCGTTATCCCTATCGGTACCGCTGCTTCCCCATCCCCCCCAGCTGATGCAGTATAGATGCACTTGAATTTTTTAATGTTGAAATCTATGTCTTCCTGCTTCAAATGCGTCTCCTGCAAACAATAAATATCAGCACTCTTTTCTATAAGCAAGTTTTTAACCCTGCGTCTTTTAATAGGTGCATTTAAACCCTTTACATTCAGCGTCATTAATTTAAGGCTATCCATATTTTTTAGAAGCGTTTATCCTTCTCCCTTTTGTGCTTATCTGCTTTCTTTGTTTACTCTCTGTTTGCCTCCTAAAAAAATACCTCCCGGTCCAACCAACCATAACAATACTGTCAACCGGAGAGATTAACCTTTTAACCTTATTATCTTTTCTCTTCATACTCCCCTTATAGTTCTCCCTACAACTTTGTATTCCCCTGAGAACTGCGCTGTGGGTTTTACCCATAACCTATATATTATCAAGTTATATCTTACACTTGTTTCACCTTCATAGCTCGCAAAGCCGGTTCTGTTTTAGGGGTTCTTTTACCCCTACTTGCCCTATGTAGTTCCCCTCCCTCAGTCTATGACATTAACAGTTAACTTTTTGCAGCTAGGTATTACAATATTCTATTAGTTCTCTCTTAGTCTTTTCCTTTTATTTTCTGTAAAATATCCTCTTATTCTTTGGCCTCTTGCTGTGCTCTGTTGGAATGCAGGAAAATCTCTAAGCCATCAGAATCTGTAAAGATCTTTCTTTTCCCCTGGTATGTTATTACCAGTTTAGCAGGAGGCCAGAGCTGTGGTTTCAATCCCTCCTCAGTAAGTGTTACCATATATTTTATCCAGTGTCTCCGCTTTTGCATCATTTCCTGGGAATAGTCTGGGAAGATCTTAATCCTTTCTTTATTAAATTCAAGCTCCTTTTGTTTTTGTCTTGCCAATTTTAAGATGTCCTCTTTATCTTGGAAATAGGTCAATTTAAATATCATGGTGGTTGGGGGATCCCCCCCATTCCTGGGGGGAGGCCTAGTTCTACGTGCTCTATCGATTTTGGGTTTGTGAAGCCTTGGTTCTTCTGGAAAGTTTGTCTCCAAAACAATATCCATATCAGTTTTATCATCCCCCCAGTCTCCAAGCCTTCTTTTATGCCCACCATCCTTAAATTCGAGCTCCGTGACCTGTTTTCCAAGTCCTCAATTTTTTCTGTCACCCATACTATGTGTTTTTGAGTATTCTCTGCCAGGTCTGTTGTTTTAACAACCTGATCTTCTATAGCAGAGATCCTTTCCTCTGCTGTATCCATTCTCTTTCTAATAGCCTCCGTTTTCTTTCTCCCCTCTTCTATATCTCTTTGCATTTTATTGATTTCAGAAAACAGTCTGTCCCTATCTTGCTCTGCTTTTTTAAGGTTTGTTTGAATTTCTTTAAACATTGCACCTACCTCTCCTCCTGCCACTTGCTTCCCTGAGGGTTCCATTTGTGTCGCGGTCGACGCCACTTTGTTTCCATGGTTCGCATCCACTTCCGGTGTCTGTCTTGTGGTCCGGAGACAGTAGAACTTTGTAATTATGTTTTTTTCTTGTTTTTTTTCTGCTCCCCCCCACTCTTTTATTCGGCATTGAACTTTATTTTCTTTTGTTTATATTTCGTTTTGCCCACTGCAGTCTATTTTGGGAGGGCTTTATGTGTCGGCTTTGTCAGAGCTCGAAGTCCCCGCAGCTAGCCCTGGCGACGCATGCGCAGTTCTCTCCCACCATGCTGCATTTCTTTGCTCCACAGAAACCCAGTGCGCACAACCACAAGCAGAGAGACTGAAACAAGCAAGAAAATTATTTCCAGCACTGGTTATTTGTTCCTGCTGGTCCAGCAGGAGCAAACAACCAGTATTGCTACAAGATCAGATCAGCAATCCCAAACTCTCCTCCCTACCTGGGAACTGAAAAATAAAAACTCCAACTTGAAAACATGACCAAGTGAGATACCCTTAACCCTTCCAATTTCCTTCCTCTCTTCCCCATCCCGAGACAACACAATTCTAGACAACTCAATGTCCCCTCCCAAAGAAGGCCGTACTCATTGTCCTCCTCCTCCTCCACCACACTGGTGCCACAGACAATAAGTAAATTAAATTCTTTGTTCTATTCCTCCCTTCACAGTGCAGTGCAGCAGTCCCTCAGCTTGCCCTTGCTCTCTGTCCATCCCCTAGGCTAGATAGGCTTGGCTGCGGCAGGAGGGTCAGGTCACACAACACAGGGAAGGCAGTAAAATGGTTCCAGCAAGAGCAGAGCAGTAAAGCATGCACTTCAGCTGGGTGTGAGGAAAGCCCCCACTCACAGCTCCATCCTGCCTACCTTGGCTCCACCCCAGACCCACCATAATTTGCATTTCTGAGTGGCATCCTCTCCCCCTACAGTTCTCCAAGAGTGGTGCATTCTGAATTGCAGCAGCACTGTCCTGCTGCCTGGCTTAGGGGTGTCTACTTCAGCCACCCAAGCATCCCTGAAAACAACTGTGTTCCTGCCTCCATAGGGGATAAAAGATGAAGTGTAGCCACGAATGTCTTCAGTATGGATGGGACAAGAAGCCACCCATACTGCAAAAGGCAGTCAGTTGTCCCTTAAAGCATTCCATTCTACCTAGTACCTTGCAACAGTAGTCACTCATGCCACCCCCTCCAGTGAGTATGAGTGCCTACCCAGTTGACTCCACCTCCTGCACCAGCACATCACTCTAGCCTCTGCACGTAGCAAACAACAACAAGCCAAACTTGTGCATGCACAGATCTATCATGCATGTGCAGTTGGCCAGCGCATTCCCCAGATACTGTGGTACCAATGATACTGGCACTACAACGGTGCCACAGCAGTACCAACGTGCCCACCTGGGGCAGTCTCTTAAATTAAGGAAAACTTCTCTGAGTTGGGGAGTCCTTTGGGGTGGGGGAGCACCAGCCTTGGAAGCATGCGGGTCTGGTCTTTGCAATTGACATATCCCCAGTGTGAGCACTGCGGAACCTGGGCTCCCCAGCAATCCTGGCCAGTTCTTGTGACTTGTACAGGCTGTGTCCCCTGCCCTCAGTGCCTATGAGTGGTGGACTGGTCTGCTGGTGTGGCTGGCTGTCCCAGTTCATACGGACAGGGGCTCCGTGGCTGTCTGTTGCCACAGAGTTATTTGGCTTACCCCATATGGAGCATGTTGGATTTCCCAGCAGTGTTCTATGCATGGCAATGAGTGGGTGCTCTGTGGCTCATAGGAGCACGTATCCACCCACTCCACCTTCAGATGGGTAGTGGGCTCCATGGTGGCCATGCAGGGTAGCTTCTTGCCTAAAAACACCTTGTGTTTTTTTGTACAAATTCAGTTGTTCTAGGACCATAGATTTCATAGTGCATCTACAACTACCTTGATTTCTTATTAAAAGAGGGACTTATATAACAATTATGAATAAGAATGGGTTTTATCATCTGATAAGTCTGAAGTAACACTTATTAAATTCTTTTTTCATAATAAGCTTCCTCTTCAAAGACAGGTGGCTCAGATAATAATCATAACAAAAGATAGCTCTTCACATACTAAGTTCATCCGTAAAATTCACTTCTTTGCACTTACTCAGTAGTTTTACCTTTAATTAACATCATACTTTATATATTGACCTCTGAGATCTATATAACAATCACCTCCCTTTTCAATTTTCTCCTCCTCTGTCTTCATTGTTAGCAATGAACATCTTTTTTATTTTGAGGGGAATTAAATTTAAATTTAAAGTCCTCTTATTTTCATTATGTGATGTTGGATTTTAAGGGATTTCTTCAGTGAGCTTATCATACCACATCGACTTCTCTACAATTCACATTTAAGGCAATGAACTCACCTTATTATTTGAAGAGGTTTATCAGTTTCAGAATGTTTCTCCACACATTATAGGCTTCTGAAAACTTTCCCCATGCCCTGTTTGCTTATTTACAGATATAATGTCCCATCCACGCACAAATCATATGTTTAGGATCTAAATTGTAGATTTATTCTACTTTAGAATTTTTGCATACTCTAGATCAGGAATAGGGAATCTCGGGCCCAAGGGTGAAATGTAGGGATGTGGGAACGTGATTCGGACATTCAGAGTTCGGACCAAACTCAGCCAGTTCATATGGCCGAACCGAATGCCTGAACTGAACTCCCGAACCGAACGCAAACCCCCCCGAACAGTTCGGACGCATTCGGCTATGTTTAGGTGGGAAAAACGTGACTGGCAGGCCCAGGGAGGTGGGGGTGGTGTTAGCTGAGGAGTAGACCTCCTGGCATCAGTGGTGGAGAGGCTTGAACTAGCAGCCAGCCTGCCCAATCACCATCCCTCTTTTCCTCAGACCACTGGCTTGGCAGTCTGCGATTGGCCAGAAGCTAGGCTGCACAGAGCCAATGGGGCTGGTGGTAAGGTGGACACAGCAAGTAACAAAAGTAATTGCCCTCCCCTCCTTCCAATTCGTTCTGGGCTAGTCACTGATCCTGTCAGCAGGCATTTGCAGAACTCTCCCTCTTCCAGCAGTTTGTGTTCCTCCAAATACATTGCCATCCTCCTCCTATTTCACCCATTTCCACACATTTACCTCCATAATTTCATTTATTTAGATTAGATTAGACAGATTTAGGTGTTATTTTTATTTTTTACCCCTCCCTGTCTTGTTTCTCCCTCCTCCCTGTATATATTCCATCCCTGATTCCCTTCCCCTGTTTTTGGATTTATTTAGAGCAGGATTAGATTGATTTAGGTTTCATTTCAGTTTTGTACCCCTCCCTGTAGGAGTTTATTTATTTATTTCATTATATTTATATGCTGCCCCTCATGCCTATGGCATCTCGGGGTGGCTTCCAACATAATACAAAACAATTTTTAAACATAAAAAATCTACAATATCATAGTTAAAACAAATTTAAAACACCCCCCACAAAAATTAACACCCCACCCCCTCTGAAGGCCTGTGTGAACAGCCAGGTCTTACAGACACATCGAAAGGCCAATAGGCCCGGGGCCAGGCAAGCCTCCTCCAGGAGGGAGTTCCATAACCGTGGCCCGGCCACCGAGAATGCCCTCTCCATTGTGGTCCCCCATCGGACCTCCAAAAAGGCACCCCCAGTGGACCGAAGGGATCACCCTGAGGTGCGGAGGGCGAGGCGGTTCCCGAGATATGAAGGGCCCAGACCGTGCAGGGCTTTGTAAATCAATACTAACACCTTGAATCTGGCTCGGTATGCTATAGGCAGCCAGTGCAGAGCATGGAGCACCGGTGTTATGTGCTCATGCCACCCCACCCCCGACAGGTGACGGGCCACTGCATTTTGCACCAGCTTCAGCCTCTGAACCAGAAACAAGGGAAGCCTCATGTAGAGTGCGTTACAGTAGTCTAGCCTTGAGGTGATGAAGGCATGGACGAGAGTGGCCAGATCGGGTCTTGAGAGGTAAGGTCAAAGCCCCCATACCAGATACAGCTGGGGAAAGGCAGCTTTAGCCACCGCCTCCACTTGGCAATCCAGATGGAGGCCCGAATCCAAAACCACCCTCAGACTCCAAACCTGAAGAGCAACAGGCAGGCGAACCCCCCCGTTAAGGGGGGCAAGCACCTCCCCCGCCCTTCCCACCACCATCACCTCTGTCTTATCGGGATTGAGCTTCAGTCTGCTCTGCCGCATCCAATCCACCATGGCCTCCAAACATTGGGAGAGTAAAGAGACAGCAGGACCTGGGTCAGTTGAAAACGAGAGGTACAGATGAGTATCATCAGCATATTTGTGACATCGCACCCCAAACACTCTCACGATCTCCCTCAGGGGCTGCATATACACATTGAACAACAGTGGAGACAGAATGGAACCCTGAGGAACGTCGCAGGTCAAGGCCTGGGGGCTTGATGTTTCAGCCCCCAGCACAACCTGCTGACATCTACCCGAGAGGAATGAGCAGACCATCCATGGACAGTCCCGTCCAGACCCCCCAAGTCTAGCAGCCATCTCAACAGCAGTCCATGGGCCACGGTATCAAAAGCAGCCAAGAGATCTAGCAGGATCAAAAAGGTTGAACATTCTGTGTCCATCTCCCAGCGGAGATTATCCACCAAGGCCACCAATGCCGTCTCAGTATCATAGCCGGGGTGGAACCCAGATTGAAAAGGGTCAAGGAAACTGATGCTGTCCAAATGCACCTGGAACTGCAGTGCCACTGCCCGTTCAATAAACTTCCCTAAAAAGGGAAGATTAGAGATGGGTCAGTAGGTGACGAGTGCATCCACATCCAAAGATGGCTTCTTCAGCAGGGGGCACACCACAGCCTCCTTGAAACTGGGTGACAATCTCCCCTGCCGAAGTGATGAGTTCACTACCCTCGCCAGCACTGTCCCCAAGGTCTCCCTGGAGGCTTTCACCAACCAGGACGGGCACAGATCTAGTTCACAACTAGTGGCTCTGACAGACCCCAGGACATTAACCGCATCAGCCGGCGTCACTTTCTGAAACTCATCCCCCCAAAAATCGACCAAACGGTGCCTCCATAGTTAGCTTAGTTATAGAGATAGATAGAGATAGTGTGTAGTGATTCAGTTTTAATATGTTATAGTGTGTTTGTAGGACTAGGCTTTTGTAGATATTAGATAATATTCCATTTAGTTCCATAGGTTTTAGAATAGTTAATAGCAGTTAGAGTTAGTGTAGATATATATTATATTCCAAATTTGAATTAAAAAATATATATTAAATCTTCCTCTGCATTATTTGCATGGGAGAAATGGAGAAGGGAAGCAGGAGAGGCCAGTCTTCTGTCCGCAAGGCAGGCAATGGGGAACGTGGCACAGCTGACAGGGGCTGTGCCAGTGGAGTGGCAGGCAGCAGCAGCAGCCCAAGCCCATCACCACGCCCCAAGCTGCACAGGCCTGATTTTGGGAGACAGGCATCAGAGGCTCCCAGCAGTGACACTAGGGGTGTGGCTTGGCATCACTTCCTGCCAGCATCCTCCACTACCATGAAGGGCACTGGAAGGCCTGCAGTCCAGGAGGCTGTGGTTGTCTCTTCTGTGGCTGCAGGTGCAGGTGCTTCAGGGTTGGATGTTCATCATGGGCCACCATTGTCCCCCATTATTCATGTGATCCTCAGCAGTCCAGGGCTGGTGAATCCCATCCTGTATGCTAGAGGCAGGGCCCAATCCCCAGGCAATGGCAGCAGGGAGAGTAGCAGCAGTAGCAGCAGCAATAGCAGCAATAGTAGCAGCAAAAGCTATAGGGTGCACAGGGAGAGTGGCAGCAGCATGGGAAGTTGATCAGCCTCAGGGTCCCAGTACTCCCCTTCATGGGACATATCTCAGATTGGGGACAGCGAGGCAGATACTGGTCCTGTGGAGGAAGTGTCTGGTGCTGAGGCGATGGCTGTCCCTCCGAGAGCTGTGTCGTCACCATGTTCTGCCCCTCCCATCAGCGCTGTCAGTGGTGCATCACTCGGTGCAGGCCAGAAGACAGGAGGGGGCAAAAATCCTCAGTATGGGTGCATTTTAAGTTGGTGCGGGCAGATGATCCCAGGGAGGTGCAGTACAGTTTATTTCAGAAGGTGGTGAAATGTGGGAAGGTGCTCACCAACCTTTGCAGAACTGCCATGGCAAGGCACCTCAAGGGATGCCACAGCACTGTGCTGTTAAGCGGGCAGGCAGTGGATGCCAGTGGGTTCCCAATTGCAGCGGCCAGTCATCCGCCTCGATCAGCGGGCAAGCGTCCTCCTCGAGCAGCTACCTCTAGCAGCAGGAGTGGTATTGCTGCTAGGGGGGAACAGCAGCAGCAGCCACCCATTGAGGCCCAGAAGCATCAGTGCACCATGGATGAGGTGCTGTGGGGGCAGCTGCCAAATCCATCGGCAGCTGCAGGACGTGGAGGGCGGCATGGCTTTCAACTGAAAGTCACACGCACGTTGGGGGAAATGATTGCGCTCCATGGGAAGCCTTTCTTGGTGGTCGGGGACATGGGGTTTAGGCATCTGATTGGCTTCCTGGCCCCCCAGTTTAAGCTGCCCTCACGCACCACCCTGAATCGGCAGGTGGTGCCAGCCTTGTACCGGGCTTTAAAGGAGTGGGTGAGAGCAGCTGGAAGGGGCTGGGGGTGCCACCGTCCACTTCACCACTGACCTGTGGTCGAGCAGAAACGCATAGTACGCCTACTTGGCAGTGACGGCGCACTGGTGGCAGGACCCGGAGGCAGCATTTGGGAGTGGCAGGAGGGCTCCCAAAGCAGGATATAGGTGGACCCTGCTTCAGCCGGAAGTTATGGATGGACTCCACACTTCTCGGAACATCGAAGCAGCCCTGACTGCCATGGTGAGGGAATGGGTCACACTAGGTGCGCCCTTCACCAAAGGGTGCGTGGTGAGTGACAACACGGCCAACATATTGAGGGCAGTATGTGAGGGGGGCTTCACCATCATCCCTTGTGCTGCATACATTCTTCACCTGGTGGTCAGGGACATTCTGGATTTGGGGGGAGAAGGGGATTGGGGCAGGCATGCTTAACTCCCTGATTGAATGGGGGAGGAAGCTGGCCAGTTTCTTTAACTGGAACGTGAAGGGCAGTGACCTCCTCCTGGCAAAGTAGGCAGAGCAAGGCTCCCCAGTGCACAAGGAACATCAGGAATGTGGAATTCCATGTTCCTGATGCTTGAGCGGCTTCTGGAGCAGAAAGCCACCTTGCATCAGGTTCAACTGGTGATGGACAGCGGGGCACCTCCAGGGTACAATGGGGAGAATTGGAGATTTTAGCTCACACTGTCTTTGTTCTCAGACAGTTCCTGGCCGTGGCAGAGACCATCAGCTCCTCCACGGCCACCATCAGCCAGGTGACCCCCTCCATAGCCTCCTCAGGAAGTTGGATGAAATTCTCCAGGGGTGGGATTGTAGCCCTCAGAGCAAGAAGCTGGCGGCTGAGGCAGTTGCCCTGGTGCGGCAGCTGAAGACAGGTTTGAAGGTAAGGTTTTGATGAGCTCCTGCAGTGGGAGGAATATGTGTTGGGAACCATGCTGGACCCCAGTGTCAAGGGCCACGTGGCATGCCAGACACCGCTCTCTAGCCACTGGCTAGAGATATATATGGGATGTATCCATATATATATATATATATATATATATATATATATATATATATATATATATATATATATATATATATAAAATATGGATATGGATATACATCCCATATATATGGAATGGGGGGAATCACAAACAGAAGAGGAGTCTGTGGTGAAATACATACATACTCAATGAGTCTGTACAGTGAAATGCATAACACAAGGTTTAAGTTTAAGGTTGAAGTTTTATTTCAGTACAAAACTGAAATGAAACTTAAAGCAATCAAATAATCCTACTCAACGCCTGCTGTTCAGGAACAGTGACTAGCTCAGAAGGGGTTTGGAAGGGGGGAGGCAGATAATTAGTTTCGTTTCTTGCAAGCCTTTCCACCCCTGGTGCCTGGAAGTCTTCTCCTCAGTGACTGACTAAACCTCCCTGTCATGTTTGACCTTCCAGTGAACCTTTTTTTGCCACCCGAACTCACCCGAATGCGATCCGAACTGACCGAACTGTTTGACCATTTCGCCATTCGGTGTTCGGTTTGTTCGGTATGCTCGCGGTTGTGTTCATGTTCAGGTTCGGTCATCCAAACAGGCTGATTTCGGGCCGAACTCCGAACTTCCGAACCGCGTTTGCCCATCCCTAGCTCTGCCCTGGAAAATCCAAATGTGCCCACACAATCCACCTGCTGCCGTCTGCTGCTGTTCCATGGGTTCTATGCCCTGACCATTCAATCTATGCTGCTGCTGCTGCTGCCACCTCTGCTGTGCCATGGGTACTGTGCCCTGGCAATGCAATACCTGCTGCTGGCAATGCTGCCTCTGCTGTGCCATGGGTTCTGCTACTAGGGATGTGCGAACTCGGTTCAGAAGTTCGGGGTTTGGCCCGAACTTGAGGTGTTCAGACCATTTGCGAACACCCTGAATCCAACCCCCCCCCCAACCGAATCGGCCAAAGTTCGGGTACTGAACTGGTTCTGGTGGGGGTGGGGGGCAGGGAGGAACCTGGTTTTCCCTCCCCCCTCCCAGCTGCATGGGCGGAAGGGTCAACGGGGAGCACCTCCCCCCTGCCTAGCCTCATAATTTTTTTTTAACCCACCCCACCCCAGGGATTGCCCTACCTGGTGGTGCCGGGGCTCCAGCCCCAGGTCCGGTGGTGGCAGGTCCAGAGGCACTGGCACTCTGGAGCATCTCAGGCCGCTACTAGGTAGGGCTGTAGTGGCATACCGCCGCGGCAGCTTTTACCAATGGAAACCCCTATTCCGCACATCGTGGCACGGTACGGCAGAGGCAGCTTTCCGAGGGCTGCGGCTGTGGTTTGTCGTTCATGGTATCAAGGCATCGGAACTGGCGAAAAGAAGCGAAACTTGTGCAGATTCCCATAATAAGCGGCGCCAACTCCCCTTTCCGTGGTCCGCAGAATCTTTGTGGTTATCTGGTAATTGTATCATGTTTCCGCCACCCGGAATACAAGGTATCGCGAGGAATACAAGGTATCCGGCGGCATGATCAAGCCTCTGACTCTGACGACACACACATGCCCAATTTCATTGGCTAGGGCTTTCCCAGAGAGACATG
>QEPC01013002.1:776370-786813 GCA_003113815.1 Sphenodon punctatus | reverse complement strand
GGGTGAAAACAGACATGACGCTAACCACCCTTTAACCACCCTTGGTGGTTATTTATGCATGTTGCAGGGCTGTATTGGTGCCCTATGCAGCCCTGAAACATGCATAAATGACCACCAAGGGTGGTTAAAGGGTGATTAGCATCATATCTGTTTTCACCCCATAACTGATTAGTATTCTCATTCGTTTGGCCAAAAATAAAAGGACAGTTTATACATAGCTCCTGACAACTAGGGCTGAAACAAAGATGCATTTTTTGTACTTGTTTCACAAATGGATTTCAGTGAACAAATGCCCAAATTTTTCTTCATTATCAAAATGAGTTGTGCATCTACATTTAGCTATTTTTAAGGAAAAGAGAAAACAATAAAGAGGAAGCTGGAAATGTACAATCACTGGCCGGAATAAAAGAAAATGATTCCCAGCCATGGTCAAAGCACGCAACGTCGTTGCCAGGCAACCAGCAAAAACACAGGCTGCAGAGGGAGATTTAAAGGGCACACAGCAGCAGGGGGACATGGCAGGATGGAGCGAGGTGGGAGGGAGAGGAAAGCGGAGGGTGAGAGAGCAAGAGAGGAGAAGGAGGAGGTGGAGGCACAGACGGAGGAGGAGGTTGCAGTGCTGCACATGCAGGAGGTGGAGGGACAGCAGCAGCAGCAGCAACAGCTGGGACAGGCCGCCCTGGGGACATTGACTGGGCCAGGGGAGGAGGCACCCCAGAAACAGGTAAGGGGAATGAAGAGGGAGGGGACCTGCCAGCACAGGGGCACCAAGGGGGGGCAGGGGACCGGCTGCCTGGCCGGCAGGTAGGGGAGACGGGGGAGGGATGCGGAACCATGGCAGAACAGCACCCAAACACCCCCCACCCTCTGCGTGTGTCCCGTAGACACGCAAACGGGCCCGGGATCCTGAGCCCCTGGAGGAAATGGGCCCTGGCCAGGCAGAGGAGAAGGATCAGGAGCAGGAGGAGGAAGAGGAACCAGAAGGGAGAAAGGGGAGAAGGCCAAACCACCGAGGGGGGCAGTGGGGGCTCTGGGAGACCTGGGACATCATCCGCATCTGGGGGACCCTGGAGCATCATCTGGAGCTCGCTCTCAATCAGAGAAATGAGCACGTGTTCTTGGAGATAGTGCGGGAAATGGAGGTGACGGGGCATCACCAGACCATTGCACAGTGCCACTCCAAGGCCAAAGAGCTGAAGAGGGGATACAAAGCAATACGGGACAACAACCAGTGGTCCGGACACAGAGCTGGGACTGCCCCCCTTCTATGATGCCCTGGACCGCATCCTCCATATGAAGGGATCAATAGTCGCCCCATGCCTCGTGGGGAGCGCCATGGTCCAGGGCAGGGAATGGGCCGAGGTACTCCCTCCCTTTGCTGACCCACAAGGTGGCACCCGCCCCAGGCCTCCAGGAGGAATGCCCCAGGACCATGGAGAGCAGCAGCCCCCCACCATGGACAGCAGCCTGGAGAGCCCCCACCCCCTGGTCAGACAGCCGGACTCTGAGACTGGCACCCTCTTCACCCTCATCCAGTGGTCGCAGGGGGAGAACAGGAACACGGAAGGGCTGGCCTTGGAGGGATTGGAGACAGACATCGAGGGTAAGCATGCAGATGGGATGGGGGGATGGACCTGGGGTGAGGGGAGGTTGGGGACATTCCGGCCAGGGGGCGGACCCACCCAGCCTCGATACCCCAGAACACGGCACTGGGGCTGGGGGGGGCCTCCCGGGCATGCCAACAGACCCCCACCAACCACCCCCGCATACCCCCACAGGGCACGGAATGCCCCAGCACCAGAGGCAGGCAGGCCAGCCGGAGGGGCCACAGCAACCCGGGCCCATGCCCCCAGCCCAGCAGATGAGGGAGCACTGGGCACGGGTATGGCGCCGGAGGGAGGACCAGGCAGAGGACATTGTCCAGACCTCTGCGGAGCAGGGGGAGTGGATGATAGTGGCGGTGGACCACATGGAGGTGGGCATAGAGCGCTCCCTGCAACAGGCAGAGGCCAGGGACCGTAGGCTCCAAGAAGAGGTGCACCTGGAGCAGCACTGGGAGTGCTGGGAGCACAGCAGGCAGGATGAGGTGTTCAGGCAGCTAGAACAGGCCATTGTGGGGATGGTGTGGGAGCATTCAGCCAAGATGGATAGGTCCCATGACATTGGGACCTCCCTGCTCCTGCACGTGGGCACTATGTGTGCCTATGTGATGGCAGCTGCCCCGCTGGGCACCCTCCCTGCCCAGGGCCCCATGGCAGGTCCCTCAGCGCCCCCACTGACTCTCCACTCACCCCAGCTGCCTCAATGCCAGCAGGGCCCCGCATTTGCCTCCCGGTCCCTATAGGCCTCTGGAGGGAGCAGCCACCCAGGGGGGTCCCTCGGGTCCTGGGTTCTTCCTCCCTCCCACAACCACTGGTCCCTCTGGACACCGAGGCCTTTCAGGATACCATTGGGGACACGGACAGCGGGGGGGGGAAGGGGAGTTCCCAGAGCTCCATGGCGCCCACAGGGCATTCGAGGGGGCATCCCCAGAAACACATGGGATGGGGGGATGAGGGGGAAGGGGGAGGGCAGTCTGATGGGGGGCACCATGCGCCATGGAGGGGGAAAGGGGCAGCCAAGGTGGTGGTGGGGGCACGTGTCTGCGGGTGATAAATAAATGCACGTAGCACAGGACCGTGTCCTGTGGTCTGTTCATGGACTCAGAGATGGGGGGGTTGGTCTGCACCAGTAGTGGAGCTCAGCTAGGGACCCCCAGGGACTCCCCCGGGGATGGGCCGGGTGGTGGGTGCCCTCACGGCTCTGCCTCCCTGCTGATGTGCCTGGCTAGGGCGGCACGAATGCGCTTAGTGTAATGGTACTCCCCGGGTTATCTGCATTCACATACAGAGGCATGAGGCCAGGAGGGTGGGTAGGCATAGGGTATTCAAGGGCAGCCCCATCAGTCTTGCACACATTGTGCAGCACACAGTAGGCCCCAATCACCAGGGCCGAGGTCTCCACCGTGAAGTCCAGCTGGCCGGCGAGGCTCCTCCAGTGCTGCTGGAGGGCCCCAAATGCCCGCTCGACCATGGTCCGGCTGGAACACAGGCGGGAATTGTACAGTGCCTCCACCAGGTTCCAAGCAACCAGGTACACCTTCATCAACCAGCTGGTAAGGGGGTAGGCTGGGTCCCCCAGGATACAGGGGGGCATGAGCACCCCCTCAATCCAGGCCATCCCCATGTCCGCAAAGTCCCCGTGGTAAATCCGGGCAAAGAAGGGGGAGATGGTCATGATCTGGGCATCGTGGCTGCACCCGGAGTTGCCCGTGAAGATGTCAATGAACTGCCCCTGGGGGTTCACGACTGCCTGAAGCTGCAGGGAGTGGTACCCGTGCCTGTTGACATACTCCACGACCTCCGCAGTGGAGGGGTGGAGAATCTCTATGTGGGTTCCTGTCCACGGTGCCCATGCAGTTGGGGAACCCTTCAGCCATGACGCCGGCCATCATGGTCGCCTGATCCACCAGCTGGATCGCTCTGTCCAGGAGAATGCCCTCCACTTCCTCACAGACGTCCTGCAGGATACAGGCAATGGTGCTCACCCCAACACTGAAGTGCTGGGAGAAGGACCAGCAGGAGTCAGGTGTTGCCAGGGCTCAGACCCCAATGGCCACCAACTGGACCATGGGGATGGGTGTCCGCATGGGGGTATGCTGCTGCTCCAGCCAGGGCATGAGCAGCTCCACGAGCTGCAGTAGGATGAGCTTGTCCATCTGGAAGTGCGTCCTCCAGTTGGCCTCATCCCACTGAGCCAATGCCCAGGACCACCAGCCCTGTGCCTGCTCTGCGACCCATACCCGCCAGGCAATGGGCATAGCGAGCAGGACGGCTCAGCGAATGGTCTCCCTCCTCCAGTGGAGGCACCCGGCCGCCTTGCGGATCACTGCAGCCCTGGTCCGGCTGCGGCTCATGACCTGCCGGTCTGCCCCAGACACCCGCTGCGCCCTGAGCTGGGCTAGGGCGTGCCTGTGGCTGTGGTGGGCCCTGCAGGGCCCTGCAGCACTCCAGGCCATGGTAACCCACAGGCGGGCGCCCAGATGCACCTCAGTGGTCAGGATGTGCAGCTGATCGGTGTGGGTGTGGTACCACTTGGCACAGAGCACTAGGTGCATCATGCAGGTGCCCGCCCTGTCCCGCTCCATGGTGCGGTGTGCCCCGGGAGGGTGCGGGCAGCCCGGGTATAGGCTGGGATGGGTGGGGCCCCATCCCCGTCTGGCTGGGCTGTCTCCTGCAGGGCTGGTGAGCCGGGGCGCGCTATGGAGCGCACCTGCTGTCCCATCATGGAGCCATGCACATGGCCCGGCGTGTGCCCAGGCATGCAGGCTGCAGCTGCATGGCTCCTTTCATCACCTCCCACCTCTCTCTGTTAGCAACATCGTGTCCTTGCCAGCCTGATTAGTGTGTCGACTCTCCTGTCTGTGCACTTGGTTCCTGCAGCTGTGCTGGGTCCGCACCCCACGCCTTGCTCTGTTGTCATACATTGTTGCAGCCTGTGGCTTTCTCAGCCGGCCTTGGTGCCCGCCCGAGCCCCCTCCCACCCATCCAGGGAATGTGGGTCCCCCACTCCGTGGTGTTATTCACCCTGGCATGCTGGACCATGGCTGGCTGTGCTTCCAGTGGGCTCCTGGGTCCTGGTCCCCATGGGGCCCCCCATCCATGGTCCTTCCGTGAGACCATGGCCCTGTGTGACCTGTGGCATATCCCGACCGTGCAGTTGCTCCTGAGCTGCCCAGACAGCCTGTTGGATGATTATGCGAGCCTGAGCTCTGGCCTCCATTACTTTGACTATGAGGCGAGCACCTGGGATTGCCGGCAGCATGCTGAGACGCTGAGGCTGGTTCCCTTTCCCGATGGGCGCATCCCGGAGATGAGGTGTTCGCATCTGGCATGGTCTGCGCCAGAGACCATGTTTGCCCCATCTGTGTGCAGCCTGGCCACCTACACGGTCTGTCTGGTGGAGGGGGACCCTGCCCTGGCCATGTCCTAATTTGCCTGTGTTCATGGGGCCCGTAGGTACCAGTGCTCTCGTAGGGAAGTGTATCACCGGCTGTTGTAGCTGGGTCAGCTTCCATGGCCCCCTGCTGCTGACTTCTGCGTGTCTGAGCCTTCTGTGGAGGAGCTGGCGGTGCTATCCGGTGTGTGGTCCTGTTCCAATGTGCAGCTGGATCTCTCCATGCAGGATCCATTCGAGGCATACTACCTGATCGCCCACCACATGTCCGTGCTGTGGTACCGCTGGGGCATGATTCATTGGCCGCACCTCATGCACCGGGCAGGGCAACCGACCCCTGGGCCCTTCGTGGCCCCCAGCAACTGGCTGAGAGTCCCGCTATGCCTCCTGGGCCCCAGTGGCTGTCCCTCATGTGGGGTCCTGGCTCTGTCCTGCTGTCGTGGTCCACTGCCTGCTCCCTCCTTGATGTCCTGGCCATGCTGCTGTGCTGCCTGCTTCCTGCGGTGTTGCTGGACCTGCCTGTGGCTCCGGGCTCCCTCTGGCCTCCCCCCCCATCTGCCTCTGCACCCGGTGTTCCCCTCCATGGCTGCCTTCTCCACTGTCTGCCTCTGGCTCCCTGACTGGCCCCCGGCCCACCTGGGTGCTGCTGACTGTCTTCATCTGCCTGCACCCCCTTCAGTGCCCCTGCCCCCCATAGGTGCCCGTGTGCCCTCGGGGTTCTTGGGCCTTCGGACAGCCCCACCCAGGCTCCTTCGGGGGGGCGGGGTATGTGACTTTGGACCTGCTGCACTGCTCCAGCTTTCCTGGCTCCCCTCCATCACCCCCTCGCCAGCGCCTGGGGTCCGTGTGTGCCTCCTGGCCCATTCCCGGAGCATTCCCTGAACCGTGTGGGCTCCTGATGTGCCTCTGGCCGGACCTCCTGGGGTCCTCTGTTCTGGGACTGCCTGTGTTGCTGTGGGGGTGCCCGTGCAGACTGTTCCATGGTGGGGGTCTGGTTGCTACTGCCTGTGTCCAGCTCTGCCCCTGTGCCATTTTCCCCCCTCTTCCCTGTCCAGTGCCCCCTCCCCCCCATGCCCATTGTGCCATGTGTGTGGTCTGTCCTACTGTGTCGCCCCACCCCCTTCCCTTCCTTTCCTGTGTGGTTGTGTGTGCGGCCGGGCATGTGTTTGTACTGTGTGTTCCGCTGTGCCCTCGTTGTCTCTGTGCCTGTTGTGTGCGGTACCTCGGCGGCTCTTCTCATTCCTCCCCCTCCCTTTCTGTTTCCCTTTTGTGGGTGTTCCCTTTTGTCCCTTGTGGCTTTGTTTGCCCTCCATCGGCCCTGTCTGTGTCCTGCCCCTCCCCAGCTCCTTCTGGGTGTTTTGACCACGGCCGGGAATTGGTGTCACGTCTGTTGTGCTGCCTAGGGCCATTATGTGGCGGCCCGATTCCCTGCCATGGTCCAGCTCCCGTCATGTCTATTCAGGGCTTTTATTGACCATGGGGGTGGCTGATCGGTTTATCACTGCTGGGAATCCACTGTGGTGACTCCGGACCACGTAACATCTGAAATCACCCTCTGTGGCCATTTTCATATGATGCTGCTGGGTGGGGGCATGGGTGTGCACCAGCGGTGGGTGTGAAACCTCTGTGTACAAAAGGTACACCCATCACTCACCCATGGAGCCATCCAACAAAATGGAAGAGGCTCCGTGGTGGAGGTGGGTGGAGATGGGTGTGTGCCTGTTAGGGGTGTGCACTAGGCCCCCATGTCATTTTTGTTTTTCGTTTTTGTTTTCATTATTCAAAAATGTCGTTATTGTTATTAACGACAATGTCATTTTTGTTATTGTTGTCATTATTGGTATCGGTACCATTTCAAATGAAGATTTCATTTTTGGTATCAGAATTGTTATCGATTCCTGTGAGCAACTAATATCTATCAAAATCTAAGGGAGACAGGGGAAGGGTAAAGGAAAACTATTATCTAATCAATTATCTATATAACTATTCTAATCTAATCTATATGTCTATAATATGTATCTATAACTAATCTATACTAACTAGCTATATATAATGTACAGGGGGCAGAAGTGCAGGGAAAGGGAGAAGGTAAAATGTAGGGTATGAGGAAGGAAAGGTATTGGTAATACAATGAAGGCTAGGGAGGATTTTATTTGTGTGCAAGCACCATAGTTCTGTAAATGCAAACTGACAAGCAGAGCTCTTACAGAACGGAGAGAAAAAGCTTGACCCTCCCATTATAAAGGTTTGCAGTGCCCTCCCCCAGAGCCCCCCTGATTGGTTGTGGAAGGCAGCAGGCATTGAGCAATCACAGAGTGCCATGAGACTGCTGGGGCCTGCTTGCGCTGCTCATTGGCCAGCGATATATCCATCAGATACTGCCGAGCTGCTCGCTGCTCCCAACGCAGGCACAGAGGGAGCTCCGAGATGTGTGCTCCCTCCTCCCCTCTCCACATTTTCCCTCCAAAACCCAACTGCCACAGCACTAATAATAATGACAACAATAGTGACATTGTCATTTTCGTTTTCAGTATCGGTATTGGTATTCTCGGTTGTCATTTTCGTTATCATTGTCATTCTCAGTTGTCGTTTTCGTTATTGCAATGACAATTTTTGTTATTGTTATTGTAATAACAAAAATGACATGCACACCTCTAGTGCCTGTGGGAAAGGGAGCACACCCACCTCCACCCAAAACCAGCACACACCCATCCCCCACCCAGCAGCGCCATGTGAAAACGGCCTGTCTAATTTTGCCAAAGTGCCCCATAATTGTACCAAAATTAAAGTTAATGTGTAAATTATGCTTCCTACAAGCCAATAAACCCTGCATGGAGAATGCTACCTTTTGGTCAAGTGTCAGCATGCATGCATAGCGGGAGTGGGGTAAGAAATTTTAAGGGAATTTAAAAATGTGTTTGTATGTATTTTATATGTTTTTAAATGTTGTAACCTGCTCTGAGCCTTAGAGGAAGGGTGGAATATAAATTTTAAATAAATAAATAAATAGATTATTATTGCCATCTGCTGGGGAACATGGAAAATTGCATAAACAGAGTACTGGTGTGAGTGATGGCTTGTGCGTAGTACAATTTGCATATTAATTTTGACTAAATCACACCAATGGATGTTTATCTTTTCTTTTCTTTGAAAACTCCTATTAGAGAGATTCTATCATTTCCCAAAGCAATTGGATCTATTATCTAGCTGTTCGTAATAGTTAAAAACTTTCTTTGATATTTAACTTAAATCAACCCATTACTTCCTGTTTTGACCTCAGTGACATTAGAGAATAACTGCTTTCCATCTTCTTTATGGCAGTCATTCGCATATTTGAAAAATGTTATTGCCACACACACCCCTGCGCTGAATATTCTTTTTGCCTATCCTTGGCTGTTTTTACATGAACCTTCCTTCCCCCGCTGGGTGTGCAGGATGGTGTTTGATGTGTGACTTACTCTGTAAGTCATTTCTTAAAATGATGACCATACAGTAGAGTTATTTAAAGGTTTCTTTTGATTCAGGCGACCTCTTTCTGGACCACCAGGGCAGGATGCATCCCTAAAATACCGTGATGAAAGCTATAGTTGAATCATTGCACATTTTTTCAATTTGGCTTCTGTTTTAGAAAAACAGATTTAACAGCTGTCAGGACCCAGCCTTGAAAACGTATAGGGCCACCACAGCTCCATAGCTCAACCAATCCCTGGGCCTGTTGGCCCTCCTTCTCACAGTCCTTGCCTCACTTCCCAGCTTCCCAATTAGCTTCCTGCCATACACAAGGCAGACCCGCCACCATAGGTACCTGTGTGGATCATCTGACTTGACCTACGTCCTGTCCAATTTTTGCCTTTTCCTGAGTTGCTTGCCTTCTTGTATCTGCACCAACCTGCTCTGCTCTTTTATCTGCACTGCCTTGAACCCTATCCTGACCCTCCACTTTGGTCTTGTTTCCTAAGTCCATCCATGCCACAGACAGCGGGGTCCTTGCAGTAGAATTCCTCTGAAATACATTTTTCAGATTTTGTATTTAACTCCTCCCACCCCCAAACTTCCCAGATTCAGGGCGTCTGACTTTTTTAAAAAAGGAAATAATTAGTATTAAGGTATTCCTGTTTTACCTCCTCTCAGAACTAAAAGTATCAAAGCTTGATGATTATTATTGAAAACTGTTTCAGCTTAACCATAAACTCAGTCTGCTTGGAAGAATATGTTTTTTTGCTTTGATCCAGCAAAAACTTACTTATGCAATTATCTTTGAAAGTATTTATTTATTTATTTATTTTCATTATTTATATCTCACCTCTCCTGTCTAGGCAGCTCGACTTACAAAAGTTAAAATATTTTAAAATATACATAAAATACATTAAAAGGAAGCATAAAAAAAGAAGAAAATGAAATCCCCATCCGCCTCACTCACCCTTCACCCACCCCCTCGCCAAAGGCCCTTGTGGAACAGCCAGGTCTTGTACTGCCGTCAAAATGAGGCAAGGTCCGGGGCCATCCAGGCCTCCACCAGAAGGGAGTTACACAGTCTAGATGCTGCCACAGAAAACACCCTCTCTGTTGTAGTCCCCCACACCATGCGGGGGACATCAAGAAGGGTGGTCCCAGTAGACAGCAGAGGTCGATCCAGGGCACGGAGAGTGAGGTGGTCTCGCAGATAGAAGGGGCCCAGACTACATAGGGCTTTATAGGTAAGCACCAACATTTTGAATCTGGCCTGGAAAACTATCAGCAACCAGTGTAGAGTCCAGAGCACTGGTGTAATGTGCTCACGGAGATCTGTCCTGGTAAGGAGATGGGCCACCGCATTCTGCACCAGCTGCAGTCTCCAGACCATCATCAAAGGTAGCCCCATGTAGAGTGCATTACAATAGTCTAATCTTGAGGTGATGAAGGCATGATTGACAGTGGCCAGGTCAGAGTCCAAGACATATGAGGCCGGTCTTCTAGCGCACCCCCTCCAGAAGGGGAAGGGACCACTTAGGATGGTCCGTCCTCGGAGACTGATGGAACCCCAGCGGTTCCAGGAGGCTCTGAGGGAATTAACCCTGGACGTGGACGGCCACTCTGTGGATGAGCTGGTTCAGCATTGGAACAACTTGCTGGAGGAGGCCATTGACAGGGTGGCTCTGAGACGCCTTCTGCCTTGGTCTCGTCACCGCAGGGCCCCTTGGTTTACTGAGGGGCTGCGGTGTATGAAGCGTGTAGGCAGGAGGTTAGAGCGACGCTGGTGTCAGACTCGATTTGACTCCGACCGTCTTCTCCATAGGGACCATTTGCGGTCCTATGTTGAGGCTGTGAGGACAGCAAGGAAGGAGTTCCTTGCTGCCCTCATAGCATCTGCGAAGTCACGCCCGGCGGAGCTGTTTCGGGTGGTGCGGGGGCTGGTTAGTCTGGCCTCCCTCCGCCTTGATGGGGACTTGTCCCAGGCCCGCTGTGAGG
>QEPC01013002.1:762950-775229 GCA_003113815.1 Sphenodon punctatus | reverse complement strand
GCCCGGACCTGGCCTCCCTCATCCATGCCTTCGTCACCTCGAGGCTTGACTACTGCAACGTGCTCTATGTGGGGCTTCCCTTGTGCTTGGTTTGGAGGCTGCAACTGGTGCAGAATGCGGTGGCTCATCTTCTTACGGGGACGGGCCGCCGGGAGCACATTACACCTGTGCTCCGAGCTCTGCACTGGCTGCCGATAGCGTGCCGAGCCAAGTTCAAGGTGTTGGTGATGACCTATAAAGCCCTACACGGTCTCGGCCCCTCATACCTTAGGGACCGCCTCGCCCTCCGTGCCCCAGAGCGGCTCCTGCGGTCTGCCAGGGGTGCCTTCCTGGAGGTCCCCCGTGTTAAACGGGGGGCCACAATGGAGAGGGCATTCTCGGTAGTGGGGCTGCAGCTATGGAACTCCCTTCTGGAGGAAGCTCGCCTGGCCCCTAGCCTGTTAATATTCCAGCGAAATTGTAAGACCTGGCTGTTCGCCCAGGCCTGTGGGAGGGAGGGTGAGTAGGGTGGGGTTTTTTTAGTTCCCCCACCTAATTCTGGTTTTATTATTGTATTCTAGCCCTGTTTTAATATTTTATAATATTTATGCTGATTTTTAAATTGATTTTATGGTTTTAGTGTATGGAAGCCGCCCCGAGCTGCATGGCAGGAGGGGCGGGGTAAAAATTTACAAATAAAATAAATAAATAAATAATACGGCTGAAGCTGTCACACCAGATGTAACTGGTGGAAAGCACTCCTCACCACAGCCTCAACCTGGAGATCCAGGCGAAGCTGCAGATTGAGGAGTACCCCCAGATTCTGAACCTGGGAGATCAGTGGGGGGCAAACCCCATCAATGATGGGGGACATCACACCCACCGCCCTCCCCACCAACATCACCTCCATCTTGTCCGGATTTAGTTTCAGATGGCTCACCCTCATCCAATCCCCCACAGCCACCAGACATTAGACTGTTGGGTCCGGGTTGGATAAAAAAAAAGAGAGGTAGAGCTGGTTGTCATCAGTGTACTGATGAGACCGCACCTCATACCATCTCATGACCCCTCCAAATGGCTGCCTGTACACATTGAACAAGAGAAGGGACAGAATAGATCCTTGTGGAACTCCACATGTGAGGTCCCGGGGAGAAGATGGACAATCTCTGATCACCACCCGCTGAGTTCTCTAGGCCAAGAAGGAGCAGAACCATTCAAGAATGGTTCCGCCCACCCCAGTATAGTCCCACAGGTGAGTCACCAACATCTCACGATCAATGGTATCAAACACAGCCAACAGATCTAATAGGATTAGCAGGGTCGAATGACCCTGGTCCAGTTCCTGGCAAAGTTCATTGACCAAAACCACTAATGTAGTCACAGTGCCATTACCCGAATGAAAGGTGGACTGTGAGGGATCAAGAAAACCAGTGCGGTGCAGATGGTCCTGCACTGCTGAGCCACCACCTGCTCAATAACCTTCCCTAAAAAGGGAAAGTTAGAGATTAGCCAATAACTGTGGGTGGGCATCAACGTCAAGTGATGGTTTTTTGAGCAGGGGCTGCACCACCACCTGTTTGAGGGAGTCTGGGACCCTAGCCTCCCACAGGGAGGCACTGACAAAACCTGCTAGCAACGGCCTCAGTGTCTCCCAGCTGGCCTTGACCAGCCATGACGGGCATGTATGAGAACTTGGAGTTCAACAGGACTTGAGGTTGCAAAGAACCTTTTTCTAGAAATCCATATAATACTAATGAATTTGCATTACTCTGACTGAAAAGACAGACCAACACAACAATTCTATGAAAAATAAAATTCAGCAAATCCTTCAAGTAAAACAAGACAGATTGTTAGCTGCCACGCTTGTTTCAGCAACTGAAAAGGAGTGAGAGTTAATTTTGGGGGGGCACATTCCCACTTTTAGCTCAGTATAGTAGTCTGAGCCACTGAATGGCCATTGGCTGTGGTGCCAAAATTAAATTCTCTTAGTAAGGTGGATATATAATTCAGTTTAATGGAATCAAAATCTTTTTCTACAACTAACGATGCAATTATCTCATTATCAGCAATACAGATTCTAAGTGCATCTGGTAATTGATTCCAGATATCTGGTACAGCAAATTAAATAGACTTTTTGCCTCTCTGACTTCTAACCTTTTTTTATCTATATAATGACATTGGGATTTTAAGGTATGAGTGTAGTTTGACAAAGGATGATATTACAATAGGCACCCTGGGGTTCCAGTTGCTCAGTGTTAATGCTAAAAGAACCAGAAAGAATGTGTCATTCACTTGCATGCAAGTGATCTCTTTAACTCTAGGTATTTTATATTCTAGCAGGCTAGATGTAGAAAGTCCATTTCAGAAAATAATGTGAGAAATTAATATTCTGCTTCAGGAACCTTTTCAAAATAAGTGTTGAAAGGCCTGATCCTGCAAAATCTTTAATTGTTAGTTAGTTTCCACCAATATCCTGAATGAAGTGTGAATTATAAAATGTTTAGAGTAAATTTTCTGAGCACAAGTTTAATAAGACGAATTCTGATTTGCATTATCACCTGTTTAAATATCCACCCCTCCCCCCATTTGTTATAATGAATTGATCTCTTAAACACATCTTGGGTGCAGACAAATTAGTTTTTTGACATCTCCCTCCAATTTTGGGATTGCACTAATAAATTACTTTTCAGACTTCCACTTTTCACCGAGTTGCATCTCACTTTTTTATAGGGATGGGACACCGGGGAGAATACCGGATACCGGATTTATTGGTATTGGATATCCCCGGTATCAGATTTACCGGTATTGGCATATCGGATTTTTAATATTGGCCACTTTACCATATTTTTTACATTGCGGACTTTTACTTCAATGACCGCAATGTAAAAAAACCGGTAAAGTGGACAATCTTAAAAATCCGGTATGCTGATACCGGTGATTATCGGATTAATCTGATTACTGGGTGTATCGGATTTATCCAATACCGATATTCCCACCACTACTTCTTTACAAAGATTCTAGTCCCACAAGTATAAAGGTGATGCTAGCCCTCCACTAAATAAAAAGATGTCTATATCCCTGCTCCTATAGATTTAGGAATGGTTTCAATTAAATGATATCAAGTTTTTAAAAATTTGTCCCAATTCAGTCATCTGAGAGTATTTCTAAGTACAAAGGATAGGAAGACTGTGGTTCCACAGAGTGAGAAGAAATTTTGGAGAGGTTCTTATATATATATGCCTAGAATGCTTCAGGTACCACGATTTTGATAGGTTTATCCATTTTTGTAGGACCCATTTTACCCAGACCTCCCCCTCAGCTCATATGGATTGAACTTCAACCTTGAGTCCTCCAACTATTACTCATTTATAGAGTTAATTTTCCCAAAAAATATTTGTAGGGAAAAAAAATTGGAAAAGTTTCTGTGTTAATTGTTGTAAATCATCATCTTTCTGAGTCTTTCTTTTGGAAAAACTCAAGTAAGTTAGATTAATATGCTGCATTCTTATGTAAAGCAGTGGTTTTCAATCTTTTGAGAACTGTGGAAACCCTCCAAAAATATTTTATAGCAAAAAAAGATGTATGGTGCCTCAAAAATTGCATATGTCTTTGGCAAGCAAAAAAAAAAAGATGTATGGTGCCTCAAAAATTGCATGTGTCTTTGGCAAGCAAGTTAAAGCCATGAGCTGTAGTTGGTACCTTGGGCATTATGAGCAGAGTGAAAACACCTCAAGTGTGGGGGGTTATTCTCAGTTAGAAGGAAAGGAGTAACTATGAATCCACCCTGACTAAAAACTAAAACCTATTGACTTGGTTTAAGCAGAGAGCTGCAAGCAGCATGGTCTCTCGTTCTTCCCTTCCCACCTTTTTGCACAAGCATCACATGAACATCCATACTGATTCACTTAGCTACTGAGGGAGCTATATGCTGACTGATCAATAGAGAAACATCTTTAGCTAGTACTACTAGGGAAGTTGGAACAGTCAAATGTCAGGGTGGAATTAAAACAATGGAAACCAGTTCACAGACTGAGAACGAGGGAGGATGGAGTTCAGGCTCAGGTCAGGAATAACATATCTCCCAACAAATCCGATGCACAAGCCCTCCACCCCTTCAACACTAAGCTCCATTCCCCAGCAAATAATCTCTGCCTCACACATTTACGTGTGTACACACACAAGAGCCTCCTAACATTCCAAGGGCATAAAGAGCGACAGAAGCTCTCTTATTTCTCATTCCACTTTGTTTCTTGTCATTCCATCATTTCCGCATTGTCCTCCCAAGTGCTTTTTCCTGGGAAGCAACCATGAAAAAAGTACCCAAGGGATCTTTTTGCCTCTCTGTCCTGGAAAAGGGACTTTGACTCCCTGTAGGAATGACAGTGGGATTAAGCATCCAAAGAAGGACTGACCCTCAAAAACAGGGACTGTTGGGAGATATGGAATAGACTGGTTGAAGTGTTGTCTGTACAGCTTTCTGCTCCTCTGGGAAAACATATGTTTAGAGGTGAACCCCCTCCTCATGGTCCAAGTGCACACCCTGACGATGGGAACTATGGCCTGTGTGTGAAACATGTGTACGGCATGCAAGCAGGTGTTTACGTTCATAATCCAAAGGGTATGTTAGCAAAGGATCCCACAAGGCAGTTCCAAGGCAGTGGTATGACTGAGCCAGTCATCACCCTGGAACCTTTGAGATACCAATCTGAGCCCTGGGTCTGGACAACAATGTCATTTCTATGTTCACATTTATGGCATTCTGTATTAGAGGAAACATTTAGCAGAAGGAACAGAATAAATAGGTTTGCAGTCCATTTGGAAAGCCTAAACAAAACTTCAGGCAGTCTAATTAAACTTGAGTAATGCATTAACCTCAGAACCCTACACAAAGCATAACAATATTTAGAATTTCATTAGCTAAGCAAAAAGATAATTAAGTATTAACATTATCTTTAAAGTTAGGAATTACTGCTACTTCCATTAACTGGAGAGCATAGACTTCCACTTTTGTAGCCTTCTAAATTTTTATCCCATTGCTTATTGATTTGACTCAACCTCACTGCAAACCCTTCAGAGCAGCAAATGTGCCAATATTGGAGCTGATCTTAACCCCTGCGTGCCATGCACACAGTGTGTGCGCACCTTGTGCATAAACCCCTGGCAGGTGGGCCCAGTGCACCCCCCCACTATGAGAACTATGGTCCGCGCATAAACCATGTGTAAGCCACACAGGCAGGTGTTTAGGATCGGCCCCAATGTCTTATATCCAGAATAGTGTTTTAAATGGAGTAGTTATTCATTTTATTCCGCTACACACAGCTGAAAGAGCTGATTTTATAAAAGGTTTCAGTCAGAACCCTTGTTTGGCAACTGGATGTGCAATTGGTGCCATTTAGGTCCTTTTTTCATGGACGCTCCCCCCTCCTAGCCCACATGGGCGGATGGGGGTGCATCTTTGCGACTGCCGCAGTAGGTGGGTGGGGGTGCATGCACGCTTCCGTGCTTCACCAACCCATGCATGGAGCAATGGGTGCCAATAGCGGATGCTCTGTGAGTGGAGATGGGTGAAGGTGGGTGGGCATCCATGTAACAGGCCACCTAGGCTCTGCCCACCTGTTGCGGCCTCCAGTCATCCCCTCGCACTGACGGCCTGTTTGAAAAGGGCCTTATTCTTTGTTTCATTTATTTTTAATACTATATCCACTGCAAGAATTAAAATTCAAAACAATGGACTTCAAATGTTGAAGTTAAAGCAAACAAGGAAAATTGGGTTCAGAGAAATAGACCGTTGCTATTGAAAACAAAAGGTTAAAAACCATGCAGTGGCAATATCATCCACATTATAGGCACATGGTTGGATTTGATAACTTTTACATAATAATTCTGGTTTGCAATTGTCTTCTACGATTGTCCCCAATGTTTCATGCAGATTAAAAATGACACTGAACATGGTTGTTTTACGTACATGCTAAATGGAATTACAAGAATATTGCTTTTGACATAATGCATGGCATATTTGTGATAATTATAAACTTGTTATATTGCATAGATCATAACCTCCTGTCACAGGTGGAACAAACTAGTTGTTATACTGATTGACAGAAATGTGGATGCTAACATCAGTGAAGTTAACTGCAGTGATCAAATGTGACTAATCCAATGAAGTCAGGTTGTATGGTATATACAATTTATTTTTGGATTGCACCGTTTTGACTAGCTATAAATAATTTTAAAATTAGAATCAACATGATCCATGGGTATATACTGTTCATATAACCTAAGTTATAGGGAGAACCACCTCTATGCTGTAAATAGTACATGTATTTCCAACATGCTATGGCATAAAATAAAATTATACCTATATATATATTCAGAGGGAGGTTTGTCTAATGACCATGGGTCTAGAAATCACTATATTCTTGGTTCTATCTCCCATTTTTTCAAATTCCCCAAACCTCTCTCATTCCGTCCTAAATCTTCCCTAGCCAGTAAATATGAATAAAAGAAAAGCAGAAAGTATTTATAAGTGTTCTTAAATCAGGAAGAGGAGGCAAGGAGTCTGTATAGTCATGAACCAGATGTTTCAAAGTTTTGTGTGTAGAACATGGGAGAAGAGGTTTTAGGTCAGGGTGTGAACAATACAACCAATTAATGCCAAGGGCAACAAATCAGTCTTAATCATGCAAGTTTAGTGAGATTTGCATTCCAATTAACTGAAACATGTCAAAGTCTGAACTAAATTAAAATCCCCCAAACACTCTCAGTGTATCATTTATAATTAATCAATCTAAAAGAGCCATTAAATGAAATTCTGAATATATGCCACATTTAAATAAATAAACATGTAAAGCCCACACTGTGAGACTAAGACTAAAAAACACACCAGCTCACATGCAACTTGAGCTTACTGTTGAGCTCCAAAAGTAGAATGATTAAGTATTTATTTTTATTTTATTTTATACAAAATTTGTGCACCCCGCTGTTCATGCCATGCAGCTTGGGGTGGCTTACATCACAATAAATAAGACAACAAATAAAATAAGCAATAATATTATCAATGCAATAAATATATAAAAACCAATATAAAAAGATAAAACCAACAATCCCAAGGAGTCCTGAAAAACATCTGTCCAACCAACCCCACCCACCCTAACCCAGTCCCTCCCCCCACCCTACTCGTCTTCCTCACCAAAAGCCTGGCGGAACAGCCAGGTCTTACAGTACTACCTAAAGGAAGCAAGGATTGGGGCTGTCTGGCCTCCGCCAGGAAGGCATTCCATAGCTGCGGCGCTGCCACCGAGAATGACCTCTCCATTGCGGCCTCCCCAACGTTCATGGGGAACCTTGAGCAGGGCGGTCCTAGTGGACCTCAAGGGCTGATCCAGTGCATGGGGAGTGAGGCAGTCCCACATGTATGTGGGGCCCAGGTCATTTAGGACTTTATAGGTCAACACCAACACCTTGAATGTGGCCCAGAAGACTATTGGTAGCCAGTGCAGAGAACAAAGCACTGGTGTAATGTCCCCATAAGGCAACCTGTCCCCATAAGAAGATGGGCTGCTGCATTCTGCACCAGCTGCAGTCTCCAGACCGTCACCAGGGGTAGCCCCACGTAGAGTGCGTGACAATAGTTCAGTCTTGAGGTGACAAAAGCATGGATGACAGTGGCCAGGTCCGAGCCATTTGGCCAAAGCTGCTGCACCAGATGTAACTGGCAGAAGGAGCTCCTCGCTACAGCCCCAACCTGAGCATCCAGGTGGAGCTGCGACTCGAGGAGCACTCCCAGACTATGAACCTGAAGAACCAGTGGAGGGCGAACCCCATCAATGATGGAGGATGTCACATCCACTGTGTTACCTATAAACATAATCTCAGTCTTGTTGGGATTCAGTTTCAGTCAGTTGGCCCTCATCCAGTCACCCACAGCCGCCAAACACTGGATAAGCATAGAGACTGTGGGGTCTAACTAAGTCATATGAAAAGGAGAGGTAGAGTTGGGTGTCATCAAACATCAAGACCTCACTGAGCGACTGCATGTACACGTTGAACAGGAGAGGGGACAGAATGGAACCCTTCAGGACTCCACATGAGAGGTCTTGGGAAGATAAAGAATACTCACCCAGCACCACTCGTTCAGTTCTCCTGGCCAGGAAGGAAGGAATGGAACCATACAAAAACAATTCCGCCCATTCCGGCTCTATCCTGCAGGCGGGTCACCAACATCTCATGGTCAATGGTATCAAAGGCAGCCAACAAATCTAACCGAATCAGGAGGGTCGAGTGACCCTAATCTAATTTGCAGCAAAGTCATCAACCAGTGCCATAACCTCGGCAAAAGGACGGACTGAGAGGGATCAAGGAAACCAACATGGTCCAGATGCTCCTGTAGCTGCCAAGCTACAATCCACTCAATAGCCTTACCTAAAAAAGGGAAGGTTAGAGACTGGCCGGTAGCTGGCAGAGTCAATGTCAAGAGATGGTTTCTTGAGCAGGGGCTGCACCACCACCTCTTTGAGGTGGCTTGGCAACCTGCCCTCCTGAAGGGACACATTCATCAACTCCACCAGCACTGTCCCCAGCATCTCCCAGATTGCCTTAACCAGCCAGGATGGGCAAGGGTCTAGTTCACAAAAGGTGGCCCTGACAGCCCCAAGGACATCCTCCGCATCGGTGGGAGATACCCATTAGAAATGATCCCATGAAATAAGACAAGGCAGGGCTTCCATAACCTCTGGTTCTCCTATTGTACTAAGCGCAACATTTAAATCATGGTGAATCCAAGAAATTTTATCCATGAAGTAATCCACAAACATGTCACAGCGGGCACCGGAATATTCCAGTTCCAGGTGAAGGGAGGTTGGACTGACCAGTCCCCTCACCACCCGGAAAAGCTCTGGGCAAAAATATTCAGGACATAGAATAATAACATAAATAAATAAATAAATAAAATATAAGAACTGTCACACAGGGTGAGAGAAGGGCCCTTGGCCCACCTTTTTAGGCGGCCACCAGGGTCATTTGTCGAGCTCCACTAGAGGAATGGAGCTAGAAGGATGAGAGAGACTGCAGCCTTTCTCCCTGGTGGTGCAGGCAGCACTGCTATCAGGAAGTGCTGGAGCATTCATGCCGGGCCACTGTGAGGATCCCTCCGCAGCCCAGATGCAATCTGCCCAGCAACAGGGTGGCCAGCCAATCAGAAATGAGTGGGGGGGCGCCTCTTGCGGGGTGTCTTCCCACCTGTTGAATCACTCGGAGCCATTTGGAGCACCGTTCGTGAGCTGGAAGCAGGCTCTGAAGTTAGCTCACGTGATTGGGTTGAGGGTAGAGTTTGTTTCAGCTGAGTATTTGGTTAGTGAGTTTTGCCAAGGCTTCCTTCTCTTGTTGGTAGATGTTGTTAGAAAGGTGGGCTGTGGGGTTCAGGGGAGTGGTTTGGAATGTGGGCTAGCCTGATTGGGCCACACATTCCTTTATTTTCAAGGAACCCCACCCCTCACCCCCCTCGGCACTCGTTTGAGAAAAAGGATTGGCATGCTAGAGGCAAGCAGAGAGGCCTGACAGGTGCCGTGCTGGCATACCTTCCCCCCCTTTCTCTGTGGTGGGGCTCTCACAGGGGCAGTTGAGGCCTGGCATGTGCAGGGTGTGATTGATAAAGCGGCCTGACAGGCACACCCCACATTTCTCGGCTTGGTGGACCCCAGTTTGGCAGCCAGAGGAGTCATAAGGCTGGCAGGCAAGGGCTGTAGGGCATCTAGGTTCTTTGTGGGACTGACTGAGCGGCCTTGGTGAGTCCTACCCTGTAGAGACAAGTGAAGGGCTGCAGAAGGGTGCCCCCAAGGACTTGGTGGCCAGCAGGATGGGCAGGTCGAAAACCAAGAAGTCCAAGAAGAACGTAAGGCAGACGAGTGAGGAGCAGCAGGAGAGGCAGCTGACTGATGATGAGCAGGTACAGGGCCAAGGGAGTGTCAGGGCAGTTGCAGAGGGGCGATCTGCTCCTTTGGTGCTTGGGGCCATGCAGGATCGTCTGGCTGGTTGTGAGACGCTGATGAGGGCCATGGCTGCGGGACAGACTGGCACATTAGGTGTCTATGGAGGTGTAGGATTGGGGTATGGACCAACGGGTCTAGGAGGATGGTCATGCAGGGTTGTATCACAGGGCAGTATAGCTCCAGGGCCCGCTGGGGGCCAGGTGTGGACAGGAGGAAAGGGTTTGTCCACCTCTCAGGCACAATCTGCTCTGGGTTACAGTAGCATGTCTGCTCAAGGGTTTGGAGGCATGGGCAACCAGATGGGGCCGGCATAGTTCGGTGGGGGAGGGGTGCCCCCGGCGAGTGTGGGTCCCTTTCTCAGGTGCCCATGGGGCAAGGTGGATTCCAGCCCCAGTTGGCAGGTGGGGTCACCCAACAAGTGGGGGGTTTGGCTCATCAGGGGCATGATGTGATGGCATATGGAGGGGGGGTAGTGTTAGGCCTGCTTCCATGCTCCACCAAGAGGTTGGGGGGCTTGGGAGTGGAGGGGGCCACCTTCCCTTTTTCCAGTTACCGGGGGGTGGGGCACCTCAGAGCACCTTTCCCCTGGTGTTTGGATCGATGCAGCTTTTGCCCCAAGGGCAGTCATGGGGTCTCCCAGCAGCTGGGGGGTTTTCTGGAGGGGGAGTTTTTCCCCAAGGGGGGCAGGGAGGGGACAGAACAGCCAGATTCAGTTGATGCCTGCCCCTTCACTGCAGGTAGACGAGGTCTCTCTGCCCAGGCGGCGGGGGAGGCAGACTGCTGGCCCACCGGTCAGATATAGAGGGGAGTCTCCCCTGCCCCAGAGGACCAGGAGGAGTGAGCAGGTGTCAAGTGAATCCGTGGAGTCTGCAGGTGGGACGACATCACCGTTGCTGTCGGCGGGCAGTGCAGCAGGGGGGTGTCTCTTCCTTCTGCCAGTAGGTTGGAGCAGCAGGAGGCAGGGGGCTCTGGTGAGGACACAATGGCACCAGGAGTGCAGGAGGCTTTGGAGAGAATCACTTCCTTGGAGAGGGGATTGCACGCGATGGCGCAGATGTACCAACCGTCGCCTTTAACATTGGGCACAATGCAGGCAGGTATGTGGTCATGGGGAGCGGGGGGGTGGAGTCGGGGGCCCCCCGGTGATGCCCCAGGTGGGGTTAGGAATTGGGGGACCTACGGGGGGGACATGGCCCCAGGGTTTGGGAGGCCAAGGTCAGGTTGGGGGGCCGGGACTTGCCAGAACCACATCAACCCCGGCAGCAGGGGTGACAACTGCTCAGGAAGGAAGGAGTGGGTTGGAGACCCCTCGACTCTGGTGGAATGGGGGTTGGTTCCCAGCTCCCGGGAACCAGGGTTTATCCCCCGCGATAAGTAGTGGTGCCGGGTCAGCAGCCGGTCCCTATGGGAATCAGGCCTTGCAAGTGTGGGTCCGGCCCCTGGTGGGGTGGGCCGGTGAGGTTCAGTGGGTACGGCCGGCCCCCCCCGCTAGGGAGAGGGTATGGGGATGTATCTGCCCCATTGGGCGCCATTTGTCGCAGACAGCAAGGGAAAAGATATGGAAGGGGGAGTACTTGGATATTTTTTCCCTGTTGTTCACGGATCTTTTGCCGGATCCGTCGGAGAAAGACAACAAGAAAGACAAGGAGAAATTTAGGCGTCCAAAGGTTGATTGCAATTGGGCCAATTGGACCTTGGAACCAGGGCTTCGTTGGGATGTCCATGCTATCGACTTATGGCTGGATAGCATGACGGGTACGGCTAGTGGGACAAGGACCGACATGGGGCATATATTAACGAAAGGAGGGGTGGCACCGTCCAACGATCCCTTTTGGAGTGAGGGCCGGAAGGCCCAAACTTCCATGGCACCGGTGTGCTATGAATTTGCCTGCAATGGGAGGTGTGGGCATTCCGTGTGAAAGTATAGACATGCATGCGGGATATGTGGAGGAAACCATGCCACATCGGCCTGTGCAAAGGGATGGTCGGGGGGGAGTAAGCCCCGTGTCGGATTCCCTCCCCTGGGAAAGGGGGACAGGCGGGTGCCCAAGGGAGTAATGTACAAAAGGGGCCCCAACCCCGGGTAGAGTGGATAGGTTAGAGAGAGCATTATGAGCCCACCCCGATAGAGCAGAGGTGTTGTATATAGTTAATGGGTTTCGTTATGGGTTTAAGATACTGAGGTGGAAAAATACAGAAAACTAGCTAGAACAGAATGAAGTGTGCTATGTGTTAGCAAGAAGGAACATTACTGATAAGAATGAACAGGATGGGCCTAGGAGTGGAATGGAATGCAGGGAGCAGATAACTTGAG
>QEPC01013002.1:740015-759390 GCA_003113815.1 Sphenodon punctatus | reverse complement strand
TGAGGTGGAAAAATACAGAAAACTAGCTAGAACAGAATGAAGTGTGCTATGTGTTAGCAAGAAGGAACATTACTGATAAGAATGAACAGGATGGGCCTAGGAGTGGAATGGAATGCAGGGAGCAGATAACTTGAGCAGCTAGGGGTGTAATCAAATATACTGTCTTAATTAGAGGAAAGTTCATGATTGAGTCTTTCAAGTGGAAAAACCCAGTTAGATAGCTCTATATGCGCATGTGTAAAGCCCAGTTTTGCATTTTGTATAAAAGCTTGCTGAACTGTCCCAAGAGCAGCACTCCATTGCAGTGTCTGCACAGCGCGTTGTCTGCTGAATAAACAAATGATAGTTACCCAGACTCTGTGTACAGCCTCGAATTGGTGAGCCCACCCGAACCCAGTGGATTTAGAGGAAAATCCACGACAATACCACCAGGGAAGGTTGAGTTAGGTAATATCCCCCGCAATTTAAAGTCCATTGTGGGTATGGAGTATATCCGTAGGGAAAAAGTGAGCAAGGAAGTGAGACAAGGCAGGGTGGTAGGTCCTTTTCCTTCTCCCCCGTTGGAGGACTTCGTCGTTTCACTGTTGGGCCTCATGCCAAAAAAGGCGGTCGGAGAGTTTAGGATGTTTCACCACCTGTCCGACCCACCGGGGAAGTTGGTGAATGACGCAATTCCCGGTGAACTTACATCTGTGCACTATGTCCCATTTGATGATGCTGAGTGGGCGGTGAAGGGAGCCGGCAGGGGAGCGCTTCTCGTGAAGTGTGACATTAAGTCGGCTTTTCGGTTGCTCCCTGTGCACCTGGACAGCTTCCATCTGTTAGGCTTTCATGTGGAGGGACGGTTTTATTTTGATCGGGCCATGCCTATGGGTTGCTCTATTTCTTGCTCTGCCTTCGAGCATTTTAGCTCTCTGGTAGAGTGGGTGGTGGAGCAAAGGGTAACAGGGGGTGTAGTCAGGAAATACCTCGATGATTTACTGTTCATCGGCCGTCCAGGGATGTCTGAGTGTCGTGAATTTTTGGAGACATTTATGATGGTAGCTGAAGAATTAGGTATTCCATTGGCCCCGGAGAAAACGGAAGGGCCGGTAATGACCCTGACATAAATGGGCATTGAAATAGACACGGTCCAGGGTCTCTTGCGACTCCCACAGTCCAAGATAGTAGCACTTAAGGCAAAGTTGGAGGCATCACTGGCAGCATCAAAGATCACGGTGAGGGAGTTGCAATCAATGGTGGGTAGTCTGAGCTTTGTGTGCCAAGTGGTGGCGCCAGGCAGGGCCTTTTTGTAGTGTCTTTACGGGAAGCTTAGAGGGGAGCTTAAGCTGCATTACCACATAAGACTGACATGGGACATGAAGGAGGATTTACAGACATGGGCAGAATTTTTAGAGGGGTATAATGGGGCAAGTTTCTGGAGAGAGGACCTCTTGCTGGAAGCTGAGCTGCAGGTACATTCAGATGCGGCTGGTGGGTATGGTTTCGGGGTTTTCTTTCGCCAACGGTGGTGCACAGCCCCATGGCCCCAGGAGTGGCAGGAGAGTGGGGTGTCCAGAGATCTTACATTTTTAGAATGTTTCCCGTTAGTGGTAGCATTGTTGCTATGGGGAGAGGAGTTGGCAAATAGTGCCATGATTTTCTGGTGTGACAACATGGCAGGTGTCCATGTGATCAACTCCATGTTGTCGCGTTCCCCAAGGGTGATGAGGCTAGTTAGGGCATTTGTATGGGAGTGCTTGCAGCACAACATTTTATTTGTGGCCAAGCATGTTCCGGGGGTGAATAACAGCGCAGCCGATGCCCTTTCTCGCTTCCAGATGGAGCGATTTTGCTCCTTGGTCCCAGGAGCCAGAGCAACACCGGACCCTCCCCCCCCCCCCACACACAGGTGCTGTGGAGCCTTGGATCTTAGAACTGTACAAGATCATCCAGGGATCCTTGGCGGTGCGGACGCGGACTGCCTATCAGAGGGCGTTCAAGGAGTTCCAGCAGTTTATGTGGCAACAAGGTTGGGCACTGCTGTTTCCCATTACGGAGGGGCAGATGTTGCAATTTGCCATGGTCTTCAGGAGGACTGGTGCTGCGGTGGGAACCATTGCAAGTAAACTGTCGGCCCTGGGATTTGTCAGTCACCTGGCGGGGCACAACCCCCCCACCCCCGGATCAGGGTTTCTTTGCTCGCCGAATGCTGCAAGGCTGGGCTAGGGACACTCCGAGGGAGCCAGACACCAGGAAGCCTATCACCTCCTCATTGTTGGTGAGGTTGTGTTGCGCCCTCCCAGCCATGTGCTTTGACGGTTTTGAGGTAGTTTTGTTTGGGGCCTTGTTTAAAATAGCGTTTTGGGGGGCATTCTGAGTTAGTGGCAGAATCCTCAAGGGATACTACTAGTAGGGCTCTGTTCATTGATGATGTGCAGGAGAGTGGGGGCATGCTGGCGATATGGCTGAGGCGGTCCAAAACTGACCAGAAAGGCTGAGGTCGAGTCGTTCGCCTGAATCAGGCTGGGGCACCTGAACTTTGTCCAGTAAGGGCATATCGGGAATACAAGGGGAGCCGACCTGCAGTGGGAGGGCCGCTGTTTCAACACAGGAACGGGAGTCTAGTGACTTGTCAGCAATTCATGGGAGTGATGCGAAGAGCGTTGGGATATTTAGGATTTCCACCTCTGGATTATGGGTCCCACTCATTTAGGATCGGGGCAGCTTCTTTTGCGGCTCAAGCAGGTTGTTCAGAACAACAGATCAGAGAGGTAGGGCGTTGGCAGTCCCGGGCATACAAGTCTTATGTGCGCAGTGTCTCACAATAATATGTTTAATGTTGTTATGAACCCAGGTACTGGGCGACATCCCCGTAGAACTGCCATTGGGATTATCGGCCACAGCCTGGTGCGATGGGTGGGAAAGGCAGCTGAACAGTCTTCTTGGGGAAGCCAGCTTGGAATGTCTGCGTGAGCAGTAATTCAATGGATGGGACGCAGTGGAATGCAGTGGCACCAGCTGCTCCCCACCTGCAGGGTCAACACGAGAGGGGCCACGCCAGATGTGGTGGTAATCCATCTGGGTGAAAATGATTTGACAGGAAACATGGGATTAGGTTTAATTGTTAAAGTTAAAGTTAAATTGGACATTATGGAGCTGGAGAGAATATTCCTCAGGGTGGTGGCAGTGTGAACTGATTGGGTGGCGCGATTGCGCTTGGGACAAGGCTATTCACCCTGGGAAAGTGGATAGAGCTCGGCAGAAGGTAAACAGGGAGATTGGGAGGTGGATCATCCTCCGGGGTGGGCACCACGCATAGAACTCCAGAGAACCTTCGAGGTGATGGGGTTCACCTATCGGAAGTGGGGAATGACCATTATTTGGTGACTTTGAAAGCCAAGTTGATAGAGGTTTTAGGTTAAGAGGGATTGTGCAGGGTGGGGGCCAGGCCCATCCATGGTAAATGGTGGCAGTCCCTTTGTGTCAGGGGTCCAGTGCTGTAGTAAGTTTTTAATAATATGTAGTAAAAGAGGCATCTCCCTAAGAGATGTGAGGGGAACACCTGGGGCATAGGCTGGGCGTGGTCAGCCACAGGGTTAACCTCCCAAGGGGAGTTGCTGGCAAAGGCAGGAAGGGATATGAGTGGTCCCCAAGCTGGTGGTAACTTAAATCCCCCACCATGCCTAATTCCAATTTGAATAAAGAGTGCGGCCTTTCAAACCCAACATGTTGTCCTTGCTTCATTTCGGATGCACCGACAAGGGCCCTTGGCCCATCTTTTTAGGCGGCTACCAGGGTCATTTGTCGAGCTCCACTAGAGGAATGGAGGGTGAGAGAGACTGAAGCCTTTCTCCCTGGCGGCGCAGGCAGCGCCGCTATCAGGAAGTGCTGGAGCATTCACTCCAGGTCGCTGCGAGGATACATCGGCAGCCCAGATGCAATCTGCCCAGCAACAGGGTGGCCAGCCAATCAGAAGCGAGTGGGGGGGCGCCTCTTGAGGGGTGTCTTCCCGCCCGTTGAATCACTCGGCGCCATTTGGATCACCGTTTGTGAGCTGGAAGCCGCCGACCCTCCCTCCCAGAGATACGACGGGTTTAACCAGTTGCCTTAGTAGGGGCCAGGAAGGAATTTTTAAGAGAAAACACGATTGGTCATAATAGTTTTTCTCATTTTTTGCCTTCCTCATAGTGTGTTGTTGTTTTGGCTGATCAATCCCAGATAGATGGGATTAGGGAGGGTAGTAGTTATGTTTACTCATCGCATTCTGGCAGGGGTCCAGTGCTGTAGTAAGTTTTAATAATATGTAGTAAAAGAGGCATCTCCCTAAGAGATGTGAGGGGAACACCTGGGGCATAGGCTGGGCGCAGTCAGTCACAGGGTTAACCTCCCAAGGTGAGTTGCTGGCAAAGACAGGAAGGGATATGAGTGGTCCCCAAGCTGGTGATAACTTAAATCCTTGGCTCAGGTCCGGAAGGACCTCGTCCCCTCTGGAGGCGGTCGTTAGCCAACGCCGGAGGGGAGACGTTTGAGTTAGGTAAAAAAGGGGGGTTATGGAGGGTACATCCAAGCCTCCCCTTTGTTGGGGTTGTTATGTACCTGTTTTATAGAAGTTAGCACTGGACCTGAATTGCTTGAGGGCAATTACCCCCACCATGCCTAATTCCAATTTAAATAAAGAGTGTGGTCTTTCAAATCCAACATGTTGTCCTTGCTTCATTTCGGATGCACCAACAAATGGTTTGTTCAGCCCAGTCAGTGCTCTATTTCTAACGGTGGACCAGCAGCGGATGCGTCAAAGAAAGTGTAAGAGAGTGTGATCCATATTGGTGTGTGTTGGTCTGTGTTGGTGTTAACATCAACACTCACCAATATGGTGGTGTGTGTTGGTCTGTGTGCAGTTTAAAAAAAATAAATGAAGTAGACTGTTGTCTTAATTCCATGGCTGGGGGCCAACGTGGTGTTCCCGGAGCCAGTGGTGGTGGAGGAAGAGAAGGAAGAGGTCGCTGCCCCAGCCCCTGGACCTTCGGTGGTGGTGGCTGGCTCCTCTGATGAGGAGTAAGCCGTGGGCACAGGAGGTGCTGCCAGGTTTGTAAACTTTTTTTTTACATTGAGGACAAAAAAGGCTCTATCCATTAGAGCAAGCTCACTGGCATGTGGGTGGGTGTGTGGGTGGTGGGCATCAGTAAGGCACAAACAGTGGGCATCAGTGGGTAGCAGCGGATGTCTGCCACACAGAGAGAGAGAGAGGGTACTGTAGTGTCGGGGGCTCTTCCAGCAGTCAGGCACGAGCACGAGCAGCACCCCCACCCAAATATGTGCCTGCCAGCCATCCCTAGCAAGGCTCTCCATTCTCCAGTTGCCATCCCTACCTAGCACCCCCAAATAAGGGCAGAATTTGCACGTGCCAGCCAGGGTCTTTCCAGTTGCCATCCCTAGTGCCTGAGGGAGGGCAGGATTTGCAGGTGCCAGCCATGGTCTCTCCATTTCTATCCCTCCGTAGTAGCACCCCAAGGAGGGCAGGATTTGCACATGCCAGCCAGGATCTTTCTAGTTGCCATCCTTAGTGCCCCAAGGAGGGCAGGATTTGTACATGCCAACAAGGGTCTTTCTAGTTGCCATTGCTACTAGCACCCCAAGGAGGGCAGGATTTGCACGTGCCAGCCAGGGTCACCATCTCCCGTTGCCATCCCTAGTACTCCAAAGAGGGAGGATTAGAGGCATCATCATAAATGCATGATATTACTTAGGTCTTGTTTATGTGTTCCTGTTTCAGAGAGGAATTGGATGCCAGCCCTGGTGCCACACTGCGCAGGACACCCAGGCCGAGGTCACCAGTGCCACCCCCAGACAGTCAGAGGACAAGGTCCAATGTCTGGAGGTGGTATGATAAGGATAACGGATTCACTGTCTGCACTGTAAGGCAAGGGGGCTCACAACAGGGTATGCAATATGCATTGCCCTCTATGACCTGTTAGGAACGGAAGTCCCCTGCAGAGAGAGATTGGCCACCCACCCACTTGTGGAGACAGAATGAAGGCAGGGCTTGACATAGACGATTGGTCTGACACAGTATGGCACTTCTTATGTTCCTATCTTTTTATGCTCTTTAAATCTGCAATAAAAGATTCCGGAGGTAGAGAGGGGGGACCACATCATGTCTAATTTCCCATATTGAAAGGCTCCATGGCAAGACGATGAGGCAGCAGGAGTACTCTGGTGTGGCCATGGAGCTGGAGCATCAGCACCAGGAGAAGGGAGGGGGGGAGGAAACCCAAAAGTGATGCGATCAAAGCCCTTCCCCCTCCTCCAGCCCCAATGTGGAGTCCCCGGGGCCACGGGAGTCTGCTGCGGTCAAGACCTTTTGGGCTGAAGTTGAGAGTCCTGGCCGCTAGATGATTTGGGGCATACGCTGCATGGAGAACCGCCTGGTGGAAGAGTTCCAGGCTCTCAAGGCAGAGAAGAAGCAGGTGGAAGTGAACTCCCAGTATGTCTCCGTCGAGATGGAGAGGCTGGGGAACTCTACCACCAGGCGGTCTCCAGGTGGCATCAAGACGTGGAAGGGGCCATGGAGTTCGCCCATGGCTATGAAATGGAAGAGCACAGGGTGGCCGCCCCTCAGCCCTGTGCTGCACCCCACCACCTTTTGCCTTTCCCTCAAGTTCCGAGGGACAGGCCCAAAGACTAATAGTTTCCTTTTTAAGTTTCCTTTCAACGTTTGGTTTTGGTCATATAATGTTTTGTTGTTGTTTGTTTAAATAGTTTTAATAAAAGTTGTTCTATTTGTTGTTACGAGCTTCATTTGACCTGCCCAATATTTTATCCCTATGTGCTGAAGTTCTGGAAGGCAGGTGGCAGAATTTCATACAGCCTGTCAATCCCTACCAGCAGCATCTGGCTGGCTCCACATGTAGCATAGCTAAGGTAGTTTAACCGAAAGATGTGCCAGGTAGCAGGAGGGGCAGGGCTTGTGTCTGTGTGGGTGTGCCAGAGAGAAAGAGAGAGAGGCTCCTTGGCAGCGGGCAGCAGGAGTTGGAGGTCAGAGGGGCTTTTATTTCCAGCAGCTTCAATGGGCATCCGTGGGTGGGTGTGGAGGAGTAGGCTGTTGTGGGGGGGCGGGTGCAGGCTGACTTCTGAATGCAGTGGAATGGCACGCATCCCCCAGTGACTGGAATGATGGTCCCAGAATCTCATTGATGATTCCTGGGATGGGCGGGCATGACTGATTCAGGTACAATGGAATGACAGCCTATGTGTTTAATGATAATTATGTCCCTAGAATTAGTGCATGGTTGGGCACACTTCATTCAATCAAGCGATAGATGGTATCAGTAGGTACAGGAATGCACACAGGCAGGCAGGCAGGCACATATAAAACGTTGTGTGTTATATTCCATCTCATTATGGTAGGTTTGCTGCATGCTGGATGTGGGCAATGGACATTGGGTGCATGAGCACAGATGGGAGTTCTTCCTGGTTCTGGCAGGTGGCAACGTGAGCTGGATACACCTACCTCTCCCCCTCCACTCCCATCTCTCTCATTCTAGCGGGGAGCCTCTATCTCTGGCCATATAGTGCACGTGACAGCATGGGTGGGATCGTGTCTGTATCTCCTTCTAGCAGTGGAGAGACTCTCTCTCTCTCTCTCTCCATAAACAGCAGGTTGCATAAAGAAAAGGTGGAATGACAGCACCCCATGAGCGGAATGACAAGGCACAAGAACCCTGAGGGTGGGTTCTGGGCTGGGGCTAGAGCAGCAGCTTCTAGATATTGGACACAGCCCTCCCTGCCACTAATGTAGGCCACAGAACCATGATGGCGGGTCCTGGAGCTGGAGTGACTGTTTCTTGATGCCATGGCACAGACAGCATATAGGCCTGGGGGCCATTGGCACTAGCATCACCAGACATTGGTTGCCATGGTGCAGAACCCTTGGCATAGACAGCATAAAGGCTTGGGGGCCATTGGCAGCAGCAGATATTGTTTGCCAGGGTACAGAACCTTTTGCACAGACAGCATAAAGGCCTGGCCTGGGGGCCATTGGCACTAGCATCACCAGACATTGGTTGCCAGGGTACAGAACCCTTGGCACAGATAGCATATAAGCCTTGGGGCCACTGGCACCAGCATCACCAGACATTTGTTGCCAGGGTACAGAACCCTTTGCACAGACAGCATATAGGTCTTGGGGGCCATTGGCAGCAGCAGAAGCAGACATTGGTTGCCAGGGAAGGCAGGCAGGCAGTGTCGCATGAGCAGCAGTCTGAGGCAAGGTTCGAGATTTGCAACCTGGGCAGGCGGGCGCGCAGGCAGGCAGTGTAGCATGAGAGGCAGTAGGGGAGGTGGGCTTGGGCAGGTTTTGAGCTAGGCAACCTGAGTGGGCAGACAGGCACATTGACATGGGAGGCAGGAAGGTGGACTGAGGCATGCTTTGAGCTTGTTGACAAGCTGGGTGGGCAGACAGGTAGAGTGGCACGGGAGACAGTAGGGTGGGCAGGCTGGGACATTGGCAGCAGGGCACTCAGTAGGCTAGCAAAGACTGTGCAGCGAGAGAGAGAGAGAGACTCAGTCAGCATCACATAAGTGGGCCAAGATTGTGTAGCCATAGGCTGGCTGGCAGGCTTACAGTTTGTTTCCCAATGCCACTCTGCATCATGAGGTCAGTCAGATAAGGCAGTCGAGGCTGTCTAGTATGAGAGAGAGAGAGGCAGGGTGGGTGCCAGGCATTGGGAGGGAGGGACAGCACCGCAGCAGCACAGGAGGAGTAGCCCTAGCCTAGATTGAGCAGGAGGAGGAGGAGCCCCATCCCGTCTACCCCAGCATGGAATGGTGTGTGCCACTGCACCATCACTTCTTGTCCAGGGGCAGCTCGGGGAATCCCAGCAGCAGCAGGTTGACCTTCAAGAAGAGCAACTACTCCACCAACTTGGCCCCCAGTCTCAGGGGGTGTGGGAACAAATGTCCCCCACCACAGAGAATGCCCTCTCGCTGGGGACACTGGTTGGTGGGCAGGACAGGATACCCTTGGCCACTTTTGACAGGGCCAGTCACACGTTGGCCTTGATGGCCCAGTAGGCCAAGGGATCACTGCTGGGATCAATGCATGGCTCCTTCTCCAGGTAGGCCTCCACTGCTGCTGAGGGGCCATCATACTCCCTCTGGTAGCTCTGGCTGGGCACCACCTGCCCCACTGTCCTCAGTCACACGGTTTGCCCTTTTGTGCTGGGCTCCATGCACCCCAGAGTGGACTGCACAGAGGAGGAGTTGCTGGCAGTAGGGGTCCTGCTGCTGCTATTCATCCTACTGCTGGTGCTGCTGCTACCGCTAGAGCTGGGGGAAAAGGATAGATCCAGATGGCTGGAAGGGGTCGCTGCTCCCACTCCTACCATCCCCAGGGGCGTCCTACTGCATTGCCCGCTCTGCCTGCCAGACCTTCTGCACCAGCGCAACCTTCCGCAGGTCAATGACCGCTGTCTCATGTGCCATGCTAACCTTGATCCTGGGGTCCAGCATGGTTGCCAGGACATATTCCTCCCGGCGCAAGAGCTCGTCAAAGCGAGCACTCAGCCCCACCTTCAGCTTCTGCACCAGGTCAAGCACCTCATCGGACATCTTCCTGCCCGCAGGGCCACAATCTTGCCCCCTGAGAATCTCGTCCAGGCTCCTGTGGAGACTATGGACCAGCGGGATGACCTGGCTGAGGGTGGTGGTGGAACTGCTCAAGGTCTCCGTCACGGCCAGGAACGGTCTCAGGATGAAGACCATGTGAGCGAGAATCTCCCATTCCACCCAGTTGTACCCTGGAGGTGCCTCGATGTCTATCTCCAATTCCACCTGATTTGGGGCGGCTTTCTGCTCAAGAAGCTTCTCGAGCATCAGGAAGGTGGAATTCCACCTGATGGAGACATCTGGAACCAGCTGGTGCACCGGGGATGCTTGCTTGGCCTGCTTCTCCCAGAGGAGTTTGCTGCCCTTCATGCTCCGGTTAAAGAACCCCACCAGCTTCCTCCCCCAGTTGACCAGGGAGTTAAAGGTGCCTTCCCCAATCCCCTTATCCCCCTAGCCCAGATCGTCCTTCACCACAAGATGGAGGGTATGTGTGGCACAAGGGATGCTTGTGAAGCCCCCGTCATGGACTGCCTTCATTATATTGGCCATGTTGTCCATGACCACACACCTCTTGGTGAAGGCCATGTCTGTCATGACCCACTCCCTCACCATGGCAGCCAGGGCTGCCTCAAGGTTCCTTGAGGTGTGGGAGCTGTCCATTACTTGTGCCTGAAGCAGGGCCCACCTATACCCTGCTTCAGGACCCCTCCTGCCACTGCCAAGAGCTGCCTCTGGGTCCTGCCACCAGTGTGCAGTCACTGCCAGCTAGGCATGTTTGGCATTCCTGGAGGACCACAGGTTGGTGGTGGAGTGGACAGTGGCCCCCCAGGCGCTGCCAGCTGCTCCCTCATGCACTCCTTCAAAGCCCTGTAGAGCTGTGGCACCACAGTCCGACTCAGGGTGGAGCAGAAAGGCAGATTAAACTAGGGGGCCAGGAATCCAATCAGCCACTAGAAGCCCTTGTCCTCTACAATTGAGAAGGGCTGCCCATCCAGCGCAATCATCTCAGTCAACAGGCGCTTGGCTTTCTTCTGAAAGAAGCCACCCCACCCTCCAGCACCCGATGGCCTTGGCAGCTTCCCCCACCCCAGATCCTCCATAGTGAACTGATGCTGCTGGCAAGGCTCCTGCTGCTGTTCTGCCCCCGTACTGCTCCTGCTGCTAGAGGCAGCAGCAGTTGGTGAGGGACGTTTGCACGCTGAAGAATTCGGGAGACTGACTTCTGCAGTCGGGAACCTGCTGGCATCCACTTCCTCTGCCTTCAAGATTAGCATCAGAGCACTGTGGCATGATTTCAGGTGCCTCGTCATTGCAGTTGTCCCAAGGTTGGTGAACACCTGCCCACGCTTCACCAGCTTTTTGCACAAAGTGCACTGCATCTCTCTGGGATCATCTGCCCGCACCAGCTTAAAATGTTCCCAGACTGAGGATTTTCCCCCCCTCTTGCCTTCTTGCCCACCCTGGCGGACACACTGCTGCCAGTGCTGCTGGGAGAGGGAGAGGTTCATGGCTCTGGCGACACAGCTCTGGGAGGAGGGTCAGCCATCGCCTCAACTACAGACATCTCCTCTGCGGCACTAGTGTCTGCCTCTGACTCACTGTCCGCGATCACGGTGATGTCCCGTGAAGGGGAGTACTGGGACCCTGAGGCTTGACTGCCCATGCCCGCCATGCTGCTGGCACTTTCCCTGTGCCCCCTCTCTAGCTGCTAGTGCTGCTGCTGCTGCTGCTACTCCTCTTCCTAATGCCATTGCCTGGGGATCAGGCCCTGCCTCTAGCGCTGGGGTGGGATCCACCAGCTCTGGACTTCTGGGGATCGCCTCGATAGTGGGGGACATTGGTGGCCCTGTAGGAACATCGAAAGCAGCAGCACCTGCTCCAGCAGCAGCAGAGACAGATGCAGCCTCAAGTCGTACAGGCCTTCCAGTACCCTGCATGGCAGTGGAGGAGGGCACTGCCAGGAGGTGACACTGAGCCGCTGAAGCCTGCTGCACTAAAGCAGGTCTGCTGAATTTGGGGTGTGGTGATGTGCTCAGGCTACTGATGCTCCTGCTGCCACTCCCCTGGCATGGCCCCTTCTGTCTCTGGCACGTGCCCCATTGGCTCCCCTACGGGCAGCAGACTGCCTCTCCTTCCCTTCTCCATTTCTCCCTCCAAAATAATGTTTTTATATTTTTTTTAATATTTAAAAAATTTTATTTACATTTTTCATCTAATATTTTATCTATCTACACTAAATCTAACTGCTTTAACTATTCCAAATGCTATGAACTAAATAGATTATCTAATAAGTACAAAGGCCTACTCCTACAAACACTACTAAATCTCTAAACACTATCACTATCTCCGCTAACTAACTATCTCTAATCTATCTATCTGTGATGGGGGAAACACAAAGAACACAGAGAGGGGTACAAAACTGAAATGAAGCCTAAATCAATCTAATGCTACTCAAAATGAATTAAAAAACCAGGGGAAGGGAATCAGGGATGGAATATATATAGAGGTAGAGGGAAAGTATTCAATGGAGGGGGGAGGGAGAAAGGAAGATTGAATACAGGGAACACAGGGAGGGGTAAAAACAAAAAATAACACCTAAATCTATCTAATCTAATCTAAATAAATGATAATATGGAGGTAGATGGGTAAAATAGGAGGAGGATTGCAATGGACTGAGGAGAACAAAGCTGCTGGGAAAGGAGCCTTCTGAAACGCCTGCTGTTCAGGAACAGTGACTAGCTCAGAAGGTGTTGGAAGGGCGGAGGACAATGAGTGTTGTTACTTGCTGTGCCTGCCTCCCCACAAGCCCCATTGGCTACATGCAGCCTAGCCCGTGGCCATTCGCAGACTGCGAAGCCAGTGGTCTGAGGAGAAAAGGGATGGTGATTGGGCAGACTGGCTGCTACTCCAAGCCTCTCCACCCCTGGTGCCTGGAAGTCTGCTCCTCAGCTGACTCCCCCTCCCTGTCATGTTTTGCCTTCCAGTGACACGTTTTTGCCACCTGAACGCGATCCGAAGTGACCGAACCGTTCAGTCGTTTCGGAGTTCTGAAACAGGTTCAATTTGGTGGGTTCGGGTTGGGTTGTCCGAACAGGCCGAGTTCGGGTCGAACTCCGAACTTCTGAACCGTGTGTGCCCATCCCTACTGGGTTTACAAGTCCACAAGTAAGTTCCGGATGCATTCTTCACTCACACACACACTCACTCACACACACACACTTCCCTGAGGCAGTTCCTGGATACATTCTTCACACAAAAACTACCCTGAGGCAGCCTAAAGTAGCCGCAGCTGTAGACGTGAGGGACTGACATGGAAACCAAGTGACCACTGCTTCCTGGAGCAAAGCAGATTACCAGGAGAACTTTTTACACACAAAGGTTCTGGGAGAAGTTCTATGCAGAAAATCAAAGAGACAGATGTTTAAGATCTGGGTGAATGATTTACACACACAGAAAGGTCAGGATGTAACAGCAAACATGCAGGATAAATCTGTGTGTAAAAACACATGTCTCCTGATTGCTGGGATGCTATCCCTGCCCCCTATGCCCACCTCGAAACCAGCACTGATTGGTCCTGTAAAGCTGGAAGCATGAAGGAATTGGTCAGTGAATGTGTCAGTCAGTCGGTTAGGTTGCTTCCCATCCTCCCTCTTACAGCTTCCCTCCCCCTGCCATGCCAAGTGCCTGCTTCTGACTGGCACTGTATGTGCTGCTATTTATCTGAATAATGGTCTTCAAGGAACCACTTCAATTGCATATAAAATTGGGTCACTTCATCAAATTGTCCTGTGTTTTGGCAGAGATGATAGGGAAGGTGTGTGATACATTTATGCTAAATTTCATGTAATCAGGATGAAGCATAACAATGTTACAGCCAGAAATGCATTTTCAAGTTAATAGCTTATAACATCAGGACAGTGTATCCAATCTTTCTGAAATTTGGCAGGAGTGTTAAAAGTTTGGTGAGACACCTTATTTCCAGGTTTCATGCAAACTGAATGAAATATTTAAAAGTTTGTAGCCAGGAATGTGTATGGAGCTTTTCAGAAAATTAGAACATTCAATTGCTTCTGAAATCAGTCCCCTTTATCAAATATTTTCGAACATTGGTACACATAGTGCTCTCCATTGGGGGTACAATGTCCCTAAGTTTAATAAGAAGTGAATAAGAAACAAAATCATTATATCCAGAAATACATTTTTTCAGTTTTCCCCTATTATTTCAAAAACAAAAATTCCCAAATAACATCTGGCTCCACACATGAGCCTGGACACATGTTGGATTTGATGTTCTGCAAAAGCCTGGAAACGGGGATTCTGATTGTTGGGGATGTTGTTACAACAATGTTGTCACAGTTGAAGCATCACCTAGTCAAAGCCCAGAGTCCTGCCAGCCTATGTCCTTGTCAGAGTGGTGGAACAGTTAGGTTGGTCCATCATTGGAGACAAATGGATCAGCCAAAACACATGAACCGAACAGCCAGCCAGCCAAATACACTCTCTCTTGCCACGCAGCTCTGCACACACTCAAATTTCTGGTTTCTGGCACAATCACAGGATCTCGCGATACCTTCTTCCAAACGCCTGAACTGAATCAAACATGACCGAACTGAACGCCCAAACTTGAACTCAGCCACCGACCCAATCACCTGAACTGAACCGAACTGGACCGAATGTCCAAACCCGAACCGCGATCTGTTTGCACATCCCTAAAACCCAGTCTTAAGGACCAGCACTTTAAGGTGTGTGTAAAAATCTTCATAGTTTACACGTTTAGGCTTGTCAATTATTATCACAATCAAATCCTGCAGCACTGTGACAGAGTATATAAGAGAATCTCTATTGACTCTTTCCTAAACAGATGCTTCCGACTTCCCAGTAACCAGTGGGGGAGACAATCTGGGATGGTCACAGCACAGAATGAGGATATTTGGTTGACATTTTGGCTCACAAATTGTCATCACAAACTGATCTTATACCACTGTGACATGTAAGAGAATCCCTGGCAAAGGCTCCTTCTCTGCATATGCTGTGCAGGTATATACAATTGGAAACGGTTAGCTCATATTTCTGATATTTGGCAGAGATGATCCTGAAGGTATGAGATGTATCCCTGCCAAATCTCATGTCCACTGGTTGGAATACAAAGATGTTACAGTCAGACATACATTTATAAGTGAATTGCATATACCACCAGGACCCTTTATCCAATACTTCTTAAAGTTGTCACAGATGTTAATCATTGGGAGGGGTATAAACAGTCCACGTTTCATCCACATTAGATGGGAGAAAAAGGAGTTACAGCTAGGAATGTATATGTAGATTTTTGCAAAATACTATATTTCAACTGCTTATAAAATTGGATTCATTTATCCAATCTTTATTTATTTATAAAATTGGATTCATTTATCCACCAGGTAGGTCAGGTTCTGGCTCTGGGTCCAGCGGCAGCAGCGGGATTGGCTCCGGTGGCGGCAGCGGAGCACTTCCGGCCTCTACTAGGCCTTCCGGGTCACCTGACCCGGTCACCTTACCCGGAAGGCTTAGTAGAGGCCTGAAGCACTCCGCAGCAGCACCAGAGCTGGACCCGCTGCCTCAAGACCCGGGGCTGGAGTGCCAGTGCCTCTAGGTAGGGTGACCAATTTATCAAGTACTTTGTAGATAAGATTGCTCGCATCCGCCACGATTTCAGTACCACAGTTACTGCAGAGGATAATCTTGGGGCTATGGATGCCCCTTCCTTTCCTGTTTTGTGGGATCGGTTTCAGATGGTGTCGCCTGCTGATGTGGAGTCCTTGTAGGGATCTGTTCATGCCACTACCTGTGAAAAAGATCCTTGCCCATCCTGGCTGGTGAAAGCCAGCCAGGAGACATTATGGTCGTTCCTGGCTGGGGTGGTTAGTGCCTCCCTTCGCAAGGGCAAGATGCCTGAATGCCTGAAGGAGGATGTAGTTAGGCCCTTGCTCGAGAATTCATCTCTTGATGCTTATGCCCTTGACAGTTATCAGCAGGTCTCTAACCTTCCCTTTTTAGGGAAGGTTATTGAACGGGCTGTGGCACAGCAGCTCCAGGAACATCTGGACTGCACTGGTTTCCTTGATCCCTCTCAGTCTTGGTTTCGGCCTGGGTATGGTATGGAGACTGCATTGGTAGCCTTGGTTGATGATCTCCATCTGACATTGGACCAGGGTCATCAGACCTTACTGGTCCTGCTAGACCTTCAGCTGCATTCGACACAGTCTATCATGAGGTGTTGGTGGCTCATCTGCAGGACTGTGCCAGGATTGGCGGGATGGTCTTGGACTGGTTTCATTCTTGCCTGGTCAGGAGTACTCACCGGGTGGTCTTCGGGGAGTGTATGTCTTCCCCCGGGACCTCACGTGTGGAGTCCTGCAGGGTGCCATTCTGTCCCTCTCTTGTTTAACATCTATATGCAGCTGTTAGGGCAGATCATGAGAGATTTTCAGGGCATGCAGTGTCATAAGCATGCTGACGACACTCAGTTCTACCTCTCTTTTTCCATCGACCTAGGCCATGCAGTCTTTTTATTTTCCTAGAGCCTGTCTGTCATGGGTTGGAGGAAACTGCTTCTGTGAAGGGGTTATTGTCAGCAGCCTTTCTTGTGCCCTGCCCCCAAGTTCTGTTTGTACCTCCAGGATCCCCTGGGTCTGTATAATTGTGCATTTCTCCTTCTTGGGAGTCTGACTTTGTGACATGGGTGTGAGAACACCCAAGTGTCCCTTCAGCCCCCCCCCATACGAAACTCTTGAGGATTCAGTTTACTAAGTGCAGCGGCTTGACCTTGGACACTCTTAACCGTTTCCTCACCTCCAGTCTCTACTTCAGCAGCATTTCCCTGCTCCTTCTTAGGTAAGACAGAGGTGCATAGTTCACTCTTAGACTGATGCTCCCACCCCTTTAGGACTACAGGGTGGTGCATTTCTATCCCTGGGGAAGAGACACCCCTCGTTCCCACCTCCATCCCAGGAAAGGTTTCCTGCACATTCCCGCCTCCTCCTAAGGTAGAATCCTCCACCTCCCGGCTTGCCTGTAACCCCTTGGGTTCAGTTAGCTGCTTCCCTCCTTCTCTTAAGGTAGGAAAACAAGCCTCCAGGCCATCCTGCAACCCCCTGGGTTGAGTAGGGGCATCTGAAGCCTCTAACTCTCCCCCCGCAGTGGTTACTCGGTTTGATTCTGCAGAATTTGGTCCCTCCTGTGTAAGGTGGTGGGGTGCCAAGTCCCGGGCTTCAGAATCAGGTTGACCCATTTGCTTCACTCCCCATGTGAGACAGGGACTTTCAGTTCACTCCCCGAGTCTTGTCCTCCCCTGCCTTCTGGCTGGTTTGGGGACTCCTCTTTGGGGTTTTCCTGTCCGAGTGGAGTTCACAGGTTGGGGTGCAAGGTCTGTAAGGCTGCTAGAGCCTTCCTGTAACCCCTTCCCGCCACTAGGGTTGTTCTCTGTATCCCCATGTTCCAGGGGTAGAGGTGCAACTTGTTTAGGGCTCGCTGAGTCTTGTTGCCTCTCACCCTCCCTTTACGGGTTGCTTTCTGGCTCCCCGTGTTCCTGGGATTGGGCTCTTTCCACCCTCTTGTCCAGCATCCATTTGTTTATAGCATTCCCCACCAACATTTCATTTTGTGCCTTTCTGGGGAGTACAGCGACCTGGATGGGTCTCTTTGAGCCCTCCCATTCTAAATCTACAGTTGCTGTGGGCAGAATATCCTTGATTCCCATTGCCAAGGATACCACAATCTTTCTAGGAGTGTTTATTTTATGTTTTGGGATCAAGTCCTCCTGTACCATAACCATGTGTGCCCCATTGTCTAATCTCCCCACACAGTTTACCCAGTTAACCTTAGCAGGTTTTTGTAGCAACTGATCTCCTGTGGGTGGGTTAGGAATGATATAGCAATCATCAACACCTCTGTGCTACAGACACAAAATTCACACTGACAGTCCCAACAATCATGTCAGACTCCCCTTTAGGGGCATGAAAGTCTTTTTTTGGGGGGCAGACTCGTACCATATGCCCTGTTTGCTTACAGTTATAGACTGTCTTGAATCATTATTAGAGGATTGGGAGGTGTGTGTTCTTTGGAGTCTGGGTGATCCCTGTCTCCCCCCACCCCCATTCTCATTTGGTTTGTTCTGGGTCAAGTTTCCTTGCTCACATTGTGGATTTCTGTACCCATTCTGCTTCTGGTAAAACCCTTGTTTGGATTTTTCCCCATGATTTGGTTTCTTTTCCCCATTATTTGGCTTTCTTTCCCCATAAGCTGAGATAGCATTTGCAATGTACTCATCTGCCCTCCTCCCAGTCTGTTTGACATTCGTGATCCCCTGATTAAGCAAGTGAAATTTGAGATTAGGGGTACAATTATTTAGGAATTGCTCAAGGATTACAAGGTCCATTACTTGCTCCTTCGTAGCCTCCCCTTGTGCATCTAACCATTTCACCCCATACTGATTTAACATTTTCCCCATATCTGCATAAGACATACCATCTTCCTTCTTAAAGTTGCGTAATTTCAGGCAAAAAGTTTCTGGAGTGATTCTGTACTTCTCAAAGAACTGCTTTTTTTAATTCCTCAAAAGTCAGTGCTTCATTTTCCTCCCACTTTACGTTTTACATATCTCTTGCTTTCTCAGGGATCTTGGGTATCACCAGATTGAACCACAAGTCCGCTGGAATCTTTTCTCGTTGAAATATGTGCTGGGCAGTTGTGAAAAATTTATCCATGCATTCACTTTCTTTGTATAGGGGCAGAAGTGCCAAACAGTCTCTGATCAGCTGTCTGTCTTTTTCTTGGCTGTTCCCAAAGGGTAGTGTGGGTTGGATTCCTGCCTCTGTCTGTATTTTTAGGAGAGCGAGCTGATGTTTTCTCTCTTCTTCTTTTTCCTGTCTGTCTCTCTCTCTTCCTGTTTCATTCTCTCCAATCTGAGCTCCTGTACCATTCTCAGTCTGACTATCTTGAGTTCAGGGTTTGAGCCTTGTCCCCCTGGTTGCCGGTCAGTTGGAAGGGGGTTTTGAGGCACGTTTGGAAGCGCATCTCCATCTCCTGGTTGCTGGTTGGATGGAGAGGGGTTTGGAGGAGGATTTGCTGCCCCTGCTCGGTTCCCATCCATTCCATTCGTGCTCATTTCAAATTCTTGTATCAGCTGCTTCAGTTGCTGTTTAGGTTTCCCTTCTGCTTCGAGACCTCTCTTTCAGGCTTCCCTGCTCAGTTCTGACCTTCTCAGGTGAAGAAAGTGCTTTGGGAGCCCTATTTTGTTACTGTCCTTGACCTGAAATTAAAACTAAAACAACAAACTCAGTGCACTCTGTTCAAGGATCTGCTTATTCCACTCTTAGAGCGGAGTTCCAGATGGTCACTGGAGACTCACAGTCTCTGCAGGTATGGGATTTACTCCCCTCAGAAGATTCCAGTCACCTGGCTATGCGCCTCTACTTTCTACACATTGGTCCACAAACTGAGCTTGACCCTTCTTGTTGGGTGCTACTGTCACTGGTTGGAGGTCCGCACCCCCACTTTACTGGGTTTGAGTGACTCAGTTTCCCTTGCGTACAGCCCACTTGAATCAGTTTTTCTCTCTAGCTGATTCAAGCCTGCCACAGGGACAAACCTCTCTGTCACTCAAGGGCCTGATCCTTCCCATTTACAGACTCTTTAATCTCTGGGTTTGCAAGAGCTTGAGAACTCTTGTTGCTCACTTGTGTTCCAATGTTAGACACAGACACTTCTTCATAAAGATAAGAAGTAAGTTTATTGATTACATAAGCAAGAT
>QEPC01013002.1:690321-734232 GCA_003113815.1 Sphenodon punctatus | reverse complement strand
CCCCCCCAGCACAGTCATCCCCAGCATCACCTCCCTGTACCCCAAACCCCCAGCATGGCCGCCATGCACCCCTGTCCCTCAGCATCCCAGCACAGCTATCCCAAGCATCCCCTACCTGCAACCCAAGCTCCTCTGCACCCCCTCCATCCCCACATCCCCAGTCTCTCTCCACCCCCCACAAAAAACCAGAAAAAGCACATGGCTAGCACATGCTTGTAGCTGCAACCTTCACAGAAAAATCCAAACTCAAGCAGAAAAACCATCCATTGCAGTACAAGCCTCCCCAGTGTGGGAAGGGATTGAAGAGGACAAAAGATTAAAAGCACAAGCAAGCAAACAAACAATGCACAGATCAGGGCATGGGATTTCTTTTCCAAAACTTACCAGGTTTCTGAAAGGATGAGACCTCCTGATCACTCTCTAGTCTGACTCTGATTTCTTCCCCTTCCCCTCTAGTGAACCTAGAGGAAGGAGCAGGGAAGAGTCAGCTCTTTCCCTCCCTCCTCCCACTCTGGTAGAGGAGGGTCCAGGGGGAGAAAAAGGAACTATGAGGTGGCCAGAGCATTTTGAAAAGGCGCCCGCACATGTCCCCTAGGCCTTGCTGATTGGCTGGGTTTCTCCATAGGAATCCAGCCAAGGAGCACATGGCACCCCCCCCCCCACTCCCCCAGAAAGCAGTGTGTTTCTGGGTCGACGGCCAACACATGCTTTCTGAGGGCTTGGGAGACATTCTCTAAGTCCCCACTTCTCTTTAGCTCTCTGATCAGTGAGTGGAAAGCTAGAGGGAGGGGGGAACAGCAGGAGGAGGAGGATTTACTCCCCTCCCCCTCCTCCCCTTGCAGAGTTCTCTCACTGCAGGGTTTGTTTACATATGACCCATCCTGCTCTCTAGGAGGAGAGAGACAATGTAAACAAAGCTTGAGACAAGTGGGGGAAATTGACCACACTGATGCTGGATCAGCTGAGAAGCAGCTTCTGGCTCCCCAGCAAGCATGGGGGGGGAAACCCCTGAGGGAGGGGCCACCTCTGCCTTAACCCAACCCACCTATCTCATCTCCCTCTGCAAAAGCCTGGTGGAACAGCCAGGTCTTACACTGTCTACAGAAAGAGAGGAGGTCAACGGACAGGCAGACCTCCAATGGGAGGGTGTTCTACAGCCACGCTGCGGCCACCGAGAATGCCCTCCTCATGGTCAACACCCGGGAAACCTCATGGAGGGCACCCCCAGTCGACTGCAGAGGCCGATCCAGGATCTGGAGGGTGAGGCAGTTCTGCAGGTAAATGGGGGCCCAGGCTGTGTAGGGGTTTCAATGTCAAAACCAACACCTTGAATTTACCAACATCCTAATTTATCTGTTCTATACCCCTCATGATTTTGTAAGTTTCTATTATATGCTCTCTCAATTGCCTCTTCTCGAAGATGAAGCCTCTCCTCATATGGAAGTCATGCCATACCCTTGATCGTTCTTGTTGCCCTTCTCTGTACCTTTCCTAGTTCTATGATAGACAGATAAGACAGATAGGGTCACCAGAATTGCATGCAATACTCAAGGTGTGTTCACACCATAGATTTGTATAGCAGCATTATGATATGTTCTATTTTATTCTCTCTTTCCTAATACTTCCTAACATTCTGTTTGCCTGCTGTTGCCCTTTGAGTTAATGTTTTCAATGATCTTCCCACAAGATCATTTTCTTGAGTGGTAACACATAATTTAGAACTAAACACTGGGTAAAAAAAAATGTGACAAGAGTCTGTGTTGGCTTGGGAATCACCTGCATGTTTGTTCTCTCACCACCAGATGTTGGCCCGCATCTACCCTTGGGTGGGTGGACAGCTGCTACAGGATGTATCCTCTGGAAAAACTCAGATGCGCACTCCAGGCCAAAGCCTTCCCACCTGGGACTGTACATCTGGTAGGCCTGCCCAGCCCCTTTGCCTCACTGAACACCTGATCAGGGGCCTGGAGGAGCACACTCACCCCATCCCCATTGAACAGTTGATCGGGCAGGGGAGGGAGGAGTCCTGGAGCTCTTCCAGGCCCCCTCCCCATCAGTTGTTCAGCAGGGCCGGGGTGAGCATGATCCTCCAGGCCCCCGATCAGCTGTTTGTTGCACGCACCTAGCCTGCCAAACATCTGAGGGTGTGTGTGCTCCTGATGGAAGTGTAAGCCAGCCATTCAAAGTGACACCCAGCTGGCCTGGGCTGCTGCCACAAGACCAGCTCACTGTCACTCTGAAAGTCTGGGTGCTGCTTTCCTCCCTCCTGCTAGGAGAGAGAGGACAGCTAGAGACTCTATGGTTATGATTAGAGAGGGGAGGACTGTGTCCAGAAGGAAACTCAAGGCTATACACAGGGGAAACTAGGTCACACAATCAAGAGGGCAACAAGGCACTAGGCTGGCCAGATATGCAAGTTTTAGAGGACACAAGAAATACAGGTTGCAGGGCTGCATTGGAGCCAGTGCAGCCCTACAACCTGTATTTCTCATAAATGTCCTCTAAAATTTGCATATCTAACCACCCTACAAGGCACTCCAGGATCAACAGGCTAGGCAAAAGGCAGAGATGAATGGCTCCTTATGCCTATGGGGAAGGGGAACTAAGACAGGCAATCAAGAAATACATGCTCAAGAACCAACAATACAAGGTAAGGAACAAGGGTTGCACAAGGGCTTAAGGGAGAGGAAAAGGAGAACGGAGACAGGTAGTCAAGGACTGACAGGTATTCGGGTCAGGGTAAAGCCTGTATTCAGCCTGGGTGATACAGGGAACGGATTGAGGGATCAGGACGCTGGGCAAGGGAACAATGGCAAGCCACCAAGAAATAGCAAGAGATTACAAGCCAGCAAACAGAGGAGACTTGCTGCAGGACAGGAGCTAAACCCCTCAAAAGTGAAGATACTAACACTCCACACTCTAAGGGACTGTGATAGGGAACCAAGACACTACAAGAGGACCACACCCAAACACACATACTGAGAGGGTGAAACCCAAAGGGAAAAAGAAAGTCTGGAGAGAAGACTTATGTGGTGCGAGGAGAATTGAAGCAATCAGAAGAGGGTATGATTCTGCCTGTTTGCCGCAAGAGGCGGTCCTGAATTAGCTGGGATCAACTTGCTGTTCTCTGGCCTGTGGTTACTTTCCAACCATTTGTGCCCCCTTGGGTGTCTACTATTGTTATAAAATTCCTTATTTGCATTTATCTTAATTTATGGGATTGGCCTGATCCCATGTGCTTGTTACATCCCAGGCTTTTTAGATGGTACTTTTTAGTGTCTTGTATAGATGTGTTTTTGTGATGCCCATGTGGCCAACAATAAAATCATTCATTCATTCATTCATTCATTCACTCACTCACTCACTTATGTGGAAAGACATAACCTGGCTTGAGTAGCACAGACAAACTCTGGGGGTGAGCAGGCAGAAACACCAACAGAAGTGTAGAAGAAAACAGATGCTCTGCCAGCTTCCTGTTGATCCTAGCATGCCTTATATGCAGGCTGGGGGCCAATCAGGAAGCTGGATGGATGTGGCCAAGAATAGAAAGAAGAAATCAAAATCTCTAGAACCTTTAATATCAGTAGCCTGAAGGTGGTGTGACACCCAATCATGTAAGATCCCCCTTCTATCAGTCTTGAATAACTTTGTGTTATCTGTACATTTAGTTGTCTTGCTTTTAACTTTCCAGATTATTAATGAATATACGATTCCCATGCAGATCCCAAGGACATCTGCCCTACTATTTTCTCACTGGTTTTAGGTGGATTCAGTCCATGGCATCCAGCTCTCTGCTTTGTTCAGTTTCCTGCTGGATTCTTCTCCTGCTTTGTAATATTTCAATTAAGAAACTTGGAAAAGAATTCTCAGTATTTTACTATTCTCAATATCAGTTACCACATTCATGTATAATACAAGGAAAAACCATGGGATATTGTCACTACCAACAAAACGATTGCATTCAACTTCATTCTCAAGCTGTTTCTAAGCAGCTGCCTTGTCTGTCTATTTATACATTTTAGAAGTATGATTATTCTTACATACCTAGAAGACAGAAGGAAAGGAGACCAAATGCACTTGATCCATTGTAAATGCATTTTTAAATATTGAGGAAGGTACAGTTTTAATGTCTTAATGCACCACCAAGTGCTTTATAGAGCCCATATGTCACACAAATCTGTGTGACTAAAAGCTAAAGTATGACTAATATTCTATTTCATGTTTAATTCTGTTAATTAGGGAGGGGGCTTATCTGAAGGAAATTAATACTAATTATAACATGCCAATATACTTAAACATATGTACGGGGAAATTACTTTTAAAAAAACAATTATTAAAAGACACTATGGATGCAAATCCTCCACCCATTGAAGTCAATGACAAAATTCCCATTTACTTTAATGGTGGAGAATGGTCCTATTAATGTCAGAATGATTTATTCTCTTGACCCTTAACCTGCCTTTAGATTGATCAAACTGGATAGTAAAATATTGGTGCAGATTAGTAACAACTAGCAGTTTCTGAACTGTGAGTTTTTGTAGTGGGATACCTCAAATGTTCGCTATTTGAACGAAACCTATTCAACCCATTATGAGTGAGTGAAGTTTTGGAAAATTATGGCCAGGTGCCTTCACCTAGTGTTTCAGATTAAGTGAGGTTTTATTGTCTGTAAAACAATTGGCCAGCATCCCAAAAGAACTCACCCCTACTCTACATTACACAAAGTGAATCCTGGAGATTGAAACCCACCAACCACCATTTACTGTTTTACTTAATGGAGTAACTCACTTTAGCATGGTTGTCTAATTACAATCCTCAACAATTCAAGACCATATTTCTTTTATTTATTAATCTTTTCTATTTCACTGAAAGCCCCAACAGTCAAAGGCCTCATTCTCTGACCACTTGACTAATAACCATTTATGGTAAGACTTCCACAACAAAACTGATGATGATGATTACTAATAATCATGTGCATTTTAAAGCAAAGCACAATTTAGCATTGTTGTGACCAAGGCTGGTCTTGCATATCTATTCTGTAACTATGAAAGTGGCAGAAAACAAAACACTTGCATTTCCCACAAAAGAAATGGTCCAAGGCATTTATTTGAAATCTCTTCTCATATCAGTTTAAATAATTGTTCTTGCAGGTTTCCAAGTGAATGCAATAGGTAAAAAGAGAGTGGAAAAGAGAGAGAGAGAGAGTACTATAAAAAGTCTGCTGAAAAAAAGCAGAGGACAAACTATCTGGGCTGTCACTTTCTTGAAGTAAAATCACATCAGTCTAAGCTGAATGTTTCTTTTTAAGGTTTTGGGGTGGCAAAAAAGAGGGGGAACCCATTCCAGAAAATAGAGAAGGATGATGCTAAATGCATCCCAACAGCCACTCCAGCTGGCAACCTCTCTGTGCATTGCCCTCTTCTGAAGAATGAATAACCCAAACAGCAAGAGCTGAAGGGCCCAAATTGTTGTCCCAGTTTTACATTCCTCCTCACTTAGAATCTGAGAGATGCTATGAGAAACATTATCAGTTTATGCACCATATGAGAAAGATTGGGTAAGGCCACATGAGACGTTGTCCCACATTAGGTCACATTACTCCACATTAGCCCACAATGCAACTGACAGTCAGTCCAGTGGCGACCAGATGTTTGGCCACTTCCACCTCTGGGCAGGTGCCTGGCTGCTACATGATGTGTTTGCTCTGGAGAAAGCTGATGCTGCATTATGGATTACTGTTGGCTCACACGGACTAATATGGGGCCAAGGACTGCCTCCCCGCTGGTTAGAACTGATGAGCAGGTGACTTGTCAGCTACGGTCTCATTTGTTTTCACCCAATGTTCATCTGGTTCTTTTTAAATTATGTTTATAATAGATTATTAATGAAGATATACAGTGTTTTTAAAGCAACCAACCAAACTGTGGTACATACTGAAGTGCAGGATTCCACCCAATTTGAACAATTAAATGAGATTTTCCTCAGACAAACATGGCTGACAGTGGGCACGGCCCTGATGAAAACAAAGAAGTCTGTGTATGTAAGAGAGAAAGAGATTGAGAGAGTACATCAAAGCTCTAAGAATATAAAAGGGCAGTAAAGAGAGTGAGAGAAAGGGCTTAGAAGTGGATTGGCCTGCCCAGTTTAGCAAACTTAGCCAGCTCCATGTCAAACACTTTTCAGCCCAAGTGCCAACAATTTCCCAAGTATTAAAGCAGGTCAAGGACTGTTTACGCGTGCAGTGGGGAAAGGAAGGAAAGGGAAGTTATTCAACTTACACAGATTACACAGCGGCAGTAGGTGCTGGTGAAGTGCACAGTAACTCACATTAACATATTTGGTGTAATCCTCTCATTATCTGGGGAATAACGGTTTTCACTCAGCTTCTTGGATACAGAGGAAGGATTTCTTTGAGCTTTGTAGCTTTAAGATTTCTACACAAATGTAACCCCTTGGGGAAAACTCTAGGTTTTGAGGAACGTAACCTCTTACTGTCGGGAGAAGGGCACTGTTGGAGACAAGTGCTGGGCTTGATGGACCATTGGTCTGACCCAGTATGGCACTTCTGATGTTCTTATGGTATCCCGGGACATGGTAGTATCTAATAGCAGCAGAAAAGCAAAGGTCAGTCTCTGTGGTTTTGTCTACACTAGGCACTTAGATCGATCTCAAAATCAGCTTTGTTTTTTAGTGCCTCCTGCATGAAGTGCCAAAAACTCAAGCTTGGCTAGTGCTCAAGTCTGAATTTGGCAATCTGCCCTTATTTCCAGGGGTTGAGCTTGGGCTACCTTTGTATATGTAACTGACAGAGTACACAACACTGGTGAAAACAACAGCCATGCAACTGAGCTGGCAATGACCCTTTAAAAGAGCCTGCTTGTCACCATGGACCCACCTCCTCTGAGGGCTATAAGATCAGCAGGTTCACAAGCCCTGGCAGTCTGCTCTAGGAGGCCATACAAGAAGGACCTAAAATCAGGTTGGTTTTAGGTATTGAAAGTCTGGGCTTGGAAGCTAAGGGACTGTGACTGAATAAAACAGCACTAACTGGGAAACCTTGACTATGTAGAATATGTTTGGGGACTGAATCAGCAAAGGCTTATGAGGAAGAGCTATGCTCTGCTACAAGACCAGAGACAATGTCACTAGAACTAGGCATTGCCTATGGTCAGGTGTCTGGAAATCAAGTCCTGTGAGGAAAGGTTGAAGGAGCTGGGTATGTTTAGCCTGGAGAAGAGAGGACTAAGGGGAGACATGATAGCCATCTTCAAATATCTGAAGGACTGTCACAGAGAAGATGGAGAAAACTTGTTCTCTGTTGCTCCTGTGGGCAGGACTAGAACCAATGGACTCAAATGACAAGAAAGCAGATTTTGGCTAAACATTAGGAAGAACTTCCTAATGGTAAGAGCTGTGCAACAGTGGAACAGACACTGCCTAGGGAGGTGGTGGACTCTCCTTCGCTGGAGGTTTTGAAACAGAGGCTGGACGGCCATCTGTCAGCGATGCTGTAGCTGTGGATTTCCTGCACTGAGCAGGGGGTTGGACTAGTTGACCTCTGAGGTCACTTCCAACTTGAAGATTCTGTAACAAAGCACTCAACACGCCTACCTTGAACCCTGGATGATAATTTGGGTATCCCTAGTTAGTACTGCTAGTGTGGGTATACAAACTCAGCAGCTAAACTGAAGCCAAGATTCAAGATTACTGTGTGTGTAGTGTAGACATCATTGCAAGTGGCTCTTTAGTGTACGTCTATGGCTCTTTGATCTGATGAACTGTTTAAACAGCTGATTAGCACATATCGCATTCAGGGTTTGGAGTTGCAGTGTGTCCCTGACTGGGTCAGCTATAGCATGTGGTTGTGGATCTTTGGTCAATGCTTATTATTCATACTGTCAATAAAGACTGAGGGCTCATTCACACAATACTGCAAACACTGCAATCCAGAAGCTGGGAGAGTTTAACAGGAATATTTTATTTGTTTTAGAGTTTAGACAGGATTTGACTGGATCAAATTCCCAGCTCCCAACATGGCTTCCCTCTTCCACATGGTCCCAACTCTTCATGCACTCTCACCACTTCATCAGAGCTCTGTTTCTTAAAGGGGCAGCAACATATACAGTACAAGCTCTAAATCATTTGCATTCTCAATTATGGGTGCGACACAAACTCACCATTTGTTCCTTAAACTGGGTTTGCATTGTCCTAGAGCAGTGCATTCACACAGATGCTGATATCCCTGCATTTCAGTGGATTGCAACTGGGTGGCAGAGACCATAGGATCATCAAAGACCTCCAAAATGTAGTTAGGATTTTACACAATACTCAGAATGTGGGTCTGTGTTGGTGCTTGGTCAAAGAGAGTGTTGTGTGATTTCCGCTTCAAGGTATTGTATATAAAAAATGCTACTGTGGGTGTGGAACAAAATTAACAACATGCAAAAACACCCCAGCCATATTTTGCATGGCATATTAGGGATTGCATGAAGAGCAGTGGTACTTCAAGACTATTTTAACTTTGCCAAAATAAAGGTGAAAATTTCTTTGCAATTGTATTGATTTCCAGAATGCCTTCACACTGTGTTTTCTTCTCCTAGATATTTTTTCAGTGTACTGATATTATTATTGAACCTTCCTTTGAGTAAAGCACAAAGACAGCACTATACTCTGCAAAAGCTAGAGATTTTGAAGCTTTATTGGAAAGGAAATGGCACCTGGGCAAATTATCAATGCAAATTCACGCTGATGTCTGGGAAGCATTTAGGGATTATCAGTGATCACATAAGCTTCTGAACAAAGAGAGAAAATTAAAGGCACTCTAGGGTGCTCCAATACAAAATGCATTTAAATTGATGATCTTGACAAGACTGATTTAGTTCTAAGACTGTCACGATAGTGCAATGTGGTAATATTACCATGCAATAGAGACCTATTTGGATACTTTGGGGGCATCCAGATGAACCAGTCTCCCACTCATCTCCTGTAGACCCCCAGGTCCAGGCACTAAGGCAACAGCAGCAGACAGGGGAGTCTCTCCCCTACAGTGTTCTCGGACCCCACTTTGAGCAAATGCAAAGTCTCTTCCCCTCCTCCCTCCTTGCAACCACCACAGACCAAGTATTTCAGGCAGTTAGAGGGGTTGAAGAAGGACAGCACTGTGTGACACTTGGCAAAGCATTGGACTTCCACTGTACTCAGTCTCACTGTTCCCTCTGCCTCTGCTTTCCCTGTTTCTTTAGTGAACCAGGGGAAAGCAGGGGCAGAGGTCCCACTGCTCTTTTCCTCTTGTTCCTCCCATCCCTGGACTCACTGCTTCTGATGCAGTGAGGTTGGGGGGGGGGCGGAGGGGAAGACAGGGACAGGAAACGAGAACTGAGGCAACTGCTGGGGCACAGGGGCGATGCTGGAGTGGCCAGGTCTCCAGCCATACGATCTTCCCCAGTTTCCTGAAATCACCTTAGCTCATCCAGAGACTTGACTCATCTGGATGTAAACAATGCACCTGGATGACTGAGATCCTGATATTTGGGTTTTTATTAGGATGGAATGAATATTTACTGCAAATACTTGAATCCAGCAAATTCACACTGATGTATTTGGTGTATTTGTATCTGTTTAACCAAGAGGTGGGGAACCTCAGGTCTGGAGGGCCAAATGCAGCCAGTAAGTGTTCCCTCTCCAGGACCTGAATCTGGCCACTGAATAGAGTTTGCACCCCCAAACACCAAAAAAGTGAGCTCTGGATAAGAGACAAGAGATGAGGACATGCACATAAAAATAAGGGACAGATCCATGAACTGGACCCTCCGCTTCCTGAGTCCATCATTTAAACACTGTCTGCTCCCAACTTCTTCATGGCCCTCAAAGCTTGCACAAATTTTTAAAGTGGTCCCTGGTAGGGCTGACACAAGAGCAAGCGTGTTTTCAGACGTTACGGGCTCCTGAATCACCACAGTGGACTCCCAGCGGTGGCGAGCTGACCAACCACCCCCCGTGGTCCAGGAAGGCCCCGAACAGATGTGACAGGACTGGGACCACGGCAGGGAATCGGGCCAACAGACCATGGCCCGGGGCAGTGCAACAGACATGATGCCAATTCTGGGTCATGGTCAAAATACCCAGAAGGCACTGGGGAGGGGTGGGTGACAGATAGATGACAGAGGGCAAATGAAGCCAGAAGGGCCAAAGGAAATGCCCACACAAGGGAAAAGGGGAGGGAGGGGGAGGAGGGAGAAGAGCCACTGAGGCGGTACAGAGAACAGGCACAGAGAAAACGAGGTCACAGTGGAACACACAGCACAAACACACACCCGGGTGCATACACACCTGCACGGGAAAGGAAGGGAAGGGAGAACACAGTGGGATGGTCAACATACATGGCACAATGGGCAAAGTGGGGAGGGGGGACCCGGGGCCAGGGAAGCGGGGTGGACTGGCCCGGGGTCAGGGCAGAACACAGGGAACAGCATCCAGAACCCCGACAACACAGGCAGCATGGGAAACCCCACAGCTATACAAGCAGCCCTGGCATGGGGGGACCCCCCAGGGGTGGAGCACAGGCACAGGGGGAGGCCATGTGTACAGAGAGCAGCCTGGGAATGGTCCAGGAGGCAGACAGGGACCCCATGCGCCGGCGAGGGTGTGATGAACGGGACGGAGGGGAGCCAGAGCTGAAAAGCTGAGCAGGTGATCCACCCCCCCCCCACTGGGAGGCACAGTCCAGGGGCCCCGGAACCACACAATCACAGAGTCAACCCGGGGGTGGATGGGGGCATGGGCACAGGAGGGATTGCGGCCGGATGATGGACAGCAGCACCCGGGCTGCTGGGAGCCGACTCGGAGATCAGGACACAGTCACAGGAGAAGGCAGCCACGGAGGGGAACAATGGTTGCAAAGGCTGACAGGGGGGGGGCGTGGAGGGGGCCCAGAGCCACAGGCAGGGGCAGTGGAACCCCAGGAACCTACCAGCACAGCAGCGAGCCCGGGACAGCATGAAGGGAGGGGGCAGCGACCCACGGCGTTGGGGCGGAGGCGGGAGCTCAGTGCGGGTTCAGCATCAAGGGCCCAGAAGGCACAGGGGGCCTCACAGCCAGATGCATGGGGCCACAAAGGGGCCCGGGGCCAGGTGGCCCACCAGGTGCATGTAGTGGGGCCACTGGAGCATGCCCCGATGGTAGCTCAGCGCAGACATGTGGTGGGCGATGTGGTAGTACACCCTCGAAGGGATCCTGCATGGCAAGCCTTACCTGGACATCAGATCGGGACCATACACCAGCCAGCGCTGTCAACTCTGCCCCAGTGGGCTCTGACAAGCCATAGTCATTTTGATTGTTTCCAGCTGGTGGTTGCCGTTCAGTCATTACGTTTTGTTGTTTTCTGGTGGGAATTGCTTTGACCACCCTTTCGGAGATGGTCTGGCCCGGACCTCCGGAAGGGTGGTTAACTTTGGGTGTTTTCAGACATTACGAGATCACAGTCAACCACAGTGAACCACACTGGGGTGCCTAACCAACCCCTACTATGCACCCCAACAGGGTGACCCACCGGGTCCCAGGAAGTCGGCCCCGTGCCCCCGGCCCAGCGGATGAGGGAGCACCATGCACGGGTCTGGCACCAGAGTGAGGAGCAGATGGAGGACATAGTCCACACCACCACTGAGCAGGGCGAGCGGATGATAGCAGCCATTGACCACATGGAGGTGGCCACTGGAAGGGCTGTGCAGCAAGCAGAGGCCAGGGACTGGGGGCTGCAGGTGGAGTTGCACCTCAAACAGAGGCAGGAGGGCCGGGAGCACAGCAGGCAGGTGAAGGTGTTTGGGTGGTTGGAACAGGCCATCGACTGGATGGTGAGGGAGCACTCTGCCAGGATGTACCGCTTCCATGACATTGGCACCTCATTGCTCCTGCATGTGGGGACCATGAGCACCTACATGATGTCCGCTGCCCTGCCAGGCAACCTGCCAGCTCTGGCCCCAATGCCGGACCCCTCGGCACCCCCACTGCCCCAACCGCCGGCATGGCTGCCGGGCCCATGCATCCACCTACCAGTTCCTGTAGGCCTTCAGAGAGAGAATCCACCTGGGGGGGCCCTCCGAACCTGGGCCTGTCCGCCCTCCCAACAATGCCTGCCCCTCAGGGCACCGAGGCCTCCCAGGACACGGTCGGGGACACAGACAGCATGGGGGAGGGAAGCTCCCAGAGCTCCATGGTGGCCACAGGGAAGCTGAGAGGAAGGTCCCAGAGATGGGCAGGTCATGGGGGGAAGGGGGGAGCAGGATGAGGGGGGGTAGTGGACTCGGCCCTGGGAGGTGGATGGTTTTGGTGGCGGGTTTACGTGTTGGTGGAGGTAATACTAATAAATGCATGGGCACCACAGTTGCTGCCCTTATTCACTGTCTCGGGCCTGGGGCCGGGTGTGGGTGGGTAACCAGGGGCGCGGCGGGGTTCCGGTCAGGGGACCCGGGGTGGTGTTGACAGTGGTGTGCGGCCTCACGACTCAGTCTCCCAGCTGATCAGTCTAGCCAGGGCAGCACGGATATGCTTTGCATATCTGTACTCCCACGGGTTCTCGGCATTCACATAGAGAGGCACAGGGCCAGGAGGGCTCTGGGGCAGTCGAGGGTAGCCCCATTGGTCTCGCACATGTTGTGCAGCACACAGCAGGCTCTGATCACCAGGGCCGAGGTCTCCACCGTGTAGTACAGCCGGCCCGCGAGGCACCTCCAGCATTGCTTGAGGACCCTGAAGGCCCTCTCAACCACAGTCCAGCAGGCACACAGGCGGTTATTGTAGAGCGCCTCCACAGGGTTCCTGGCGACTGGGTATGCCTTCATCAGCCACCGGGTGAGGGGATAGGCCGGGTCCCCCAGGATGCAGGGGGGCATCAGCACCCCCTCGATCCAGGATATCTCCATGTGCATGAAGCCCCCGCAGTACATCCGGGCATAGAAGGGAGAGATGGTCATGATCCGGGCATCATGGCTGCACCCAGGGTGGCCGGTGTAGATTTCTATGAACTGGCCCTGGTGATCCATGACCACCTGCAGCTTCAGGGAGTGGTACCCGTGTCGGTTGACATACTCCGAGGTTTCCCCAGGGGATGGGCGGAGGATCTATATGTGGGTGCCGTCCACAGTGCCCATGCAGTTGGGGAACCCTCCAGCTATGAGGCCGGCCATCACAGTCTCCTGGTCCACCAGCTGGGTCACTCAGTCCAGGAGCACACCCTCCACCGCCTCGCAGATGTCTTGCAGGATCCCAGCAATGGTGCTCACCCCAACACCGAAGTTCTGCAAGATGGACCGGCAGAACTTGGGTGTTGCAAGGGCCCAGACCCCGATGGCCACCCACTGGACAATAGGAATGGCAGCCCGCATGGGTGTGTGCAGGTGCTCTAGCCAGGGCATCAACAGCTCCACCAGCCACAAGAGGCTGCGCCTGTCCATCCAAAAGTGCACTCTCCAGGTGGCCTCGTCCCACTGATCCAGCACCCTGGACCACCACCCCTGTGCCCGCTCTGTGATCCATACCCGCCGGGCTCTAGCTGCACTCCTGGCCATGCACACCCGCAGCTGGTGGCCAGGTGCACCTCAGCGTTCTGAATGTGTAGGAGGTCCGTGTGCGAGCGGTACCACTCTGCACAGACTGCTAGGTGCATCCCACAGGCACCCAACCATCCCAGCTCCATGGCGAATGGTGCCCCGGGTGGGGTGCAGTCACAACCTTTATAGGATGGTGCCTGTGTGGCTCCACCCCCAGGTCGCGACCTGGCGACTGGCCGAGGGGCCCTTAGTCGCCTTTGGGTGGCCCCCCCGGCCAGCAGACCCAGCTCCTGCAGGGCGTCTGGGGCGGAGAGCGCCCCATTGAGCACACCTTCGGTCCATGCACGGGTCCTGTCACATGGACCGGCCTGCGCCCAAGCCTGCGGGCAGCAGCTACATGCCAGCGGTCATCACCTCCCACCTCTCTGTGTGTTGCCTGCCTGTTGTCCTCATCACCCTGATCTCTGTGTAGGCTGTCCTGTCTTTGTTCTCTGTTCTGGCACCTGGGCTGGGTCCACAACCCACGCCTCGATAGTTTGCCATTTCACGTAGCAGCCTGTGGCCTTGGCGCTCCCCTGCTTCCCCTGCTTCCTCGCCCATCCCTCCAGGGATTGTGGGGCCCCTCTTTCCTTGAATTTAGTATCCAGAGCTTGTTGGACCATGGCTGGCAGTGCTTCCCCAGTGCTCGTGGGCCCCACCCGCCCGGCGCCCCCCATAGCTGGACCTTCCGTGAGACCATAGCCCTGTGTGACCTGTGGCATTCCCAAGCCGTGAAATTGCTCATGAGCTTCCCAGACAGCCTCACAGGTGCCTACATGAGTCTGATCTCCGGCTTGTGCTACTTTGGCTATGAGGTGAATGCCTGCATTTTCTGGCTGCATGCCCCTTTCCCAATGGGCACATCCCAGAGATGAGGTGCTCGGCGGCGGAGACCATGTCTGCTCTCTGTGTGCAGCCTGTCCACCTACATGGCTGTCTGGTGGAGGGGGGCCCTGCCCTGACTGTTTCCTTCTTTTGCTGCATTCACAGGGCCCGTGGGTACCAGCGGTCGCATGGGGCGGTCTATCACCGCCTGTTGGAGCTTGGTCATCTTCTGTGGCCCCTGGCTGCTGACTATGGCTTGTCAGGGCCCACCGGGGTGGAGCTGGTGGCGCTGGCTGGTGTGTGGTCCAGATCCGATGTCCAGGTGGGGCTCGCAGTCGCCGTGCAGGATCCCTTCACGGCATACTACATCACCCACCACATGTCTCCCCCCCTTCCCTGTCCCCACCCCCCTTTGCCCATTGTGCCATGTGTGTTTTCCATCCCGCTGTGTTCCCCCTTCCCTTCCTTTCCCGTATGGGTGTGTATGCGCCCGGGCATGTGTTTGTGCTATGTGTTCCACTGTGACCTCATCTTTCTATGCCCATTGTGTGTACCGCCTCGGCAGCTCTTCTCCCTCCTCCCCCTCCCTTCCCATTTCCCTTTTGTGGGCATTTTCTTTTGGTGCTTTTGGCTTTGTTTGCCCTCGGTCGGCCATGTCTGGCTCCCACCCCTCCCCGGTGCCTTCTGGGTGTTTTGACCATGGCCCGGAATTGGTGTCACGTCTGTTGTGCTGCCCTGGGATGTGGTCTGTCTATCCAATTCCCTGCCATGGTCCCACTCCCATCACACCTGTTCGGGACCTCCCTGGACCATGGGGGTGGTTGTTCGGCTCGCTACTGCTGGGAATCCACTGTGGTGAATCGGGATCACGTAACGTCTGAAATCATCCCTTGTCCCCTGCTGGGGATTGTCTGTGGTGAACATCTGGTGATCGCCGAACAGACGTTCGGGGACCTTTGGCCCCGCCACAGGGTTGTGTGTGGTTCACTGTGATCTCGTAACGTCTGAAATCACCCCAAGTGTTCCTATTCGGAAGGAAAATGCTGAACTTTCAGAAGTGTTTGAGAGTGTCCGTCTGTACTTCGTCAGTTTCCAGTGATTTCATGCTTCTGTCATTTTGTGTGTGTGTGTGTGTGTGTCGCTTTCTGGGACTTGGTCAATTTTCTACACTTTCTGGGAATTTTGTAAGAGTTTTATGGTGATCTTATATCACTTTTATGGCAATTCCAAGTACTTCACTGGCACTTGACTGGCATGTTTCCTTCTCCACAACCTTGCTGGTGCACGCAGAGCTCACACAGGGATTTGGACTGGCCCATAGCAGCCCAGTTCAACTTGCAAAAAAACAACAGAAAATTGTGACCTTGTTTCAGGTCTACCCCTGGGAGTGAAACATTTCTTCAGACTCGGTTTAAACAAAACAAATATGAATGGGTATTCACTTACTGCTTCATTTGTGGTTCCAAATATTTCGTTTGGCTCCTTTGTGCTCACCATTTTGGTTACTTCATTTATTTTGTATTTTACATTCAGTAGTTCAGCTACTTTAATATTCCATCCTTTCAGTATGTAGTACTTTTTGCACTTCAGCTATTTAGCACTAATGCGTACTGTCAAAATGAACAAAATTTGAGTACCAAAATAGTGAAATGCCAGAGTAACAAAATATTGGTCATTAAGTACCGAATAAACAAAGGAACCAAAACACCAAGCACAATGTAACCAACTAAACGAAGCTACAAAACAAATTTCACAATGGTGATGAAATTTATTTCAGATATTTGTTTGTGGAATGAATATAAAAATTCTCCTTAGAACTATGAAAAGTAAAGCTGAAATGGGCAGTGGGTTTATTATTTCTGGGCATTATTTGCATTTTTAGGCAGTCCTTTGAATTCCCGAATAATATCCGCAACTGAAACAGGTACTTACATATCCATATTTGGGGGTATTCTATTTACGTTGAAGGGGAGATTGGTTTGGTTATTATGGTCACTTTGGTCATTTTTGGTCACATTATTTTTGGCAAATGTGCAATAAGTGATAATATTATCAAAATGATGTGACCGATATAGGGAAATCATTGAACAACCAAAATAACGGAACAAAAAATGAATGGAATAAGTTCCGTTCAGATAATTAATAACTGGTATCCATTTATGCTCTGTAAGATATTCTGCAATTAATATCTTGATTATTAATTAACTCAGCTGTCATTTTTGGGTCAGGTAGAGTCTAGTTGATGGGTTTACCCACTTTTAGAGCACTCACTTCAGTTCTACTGGAACAGTCATATTTGTTTCAGTCCTAGTTTGTATAATATTTGTGTTTTCATGCTTTAAAGAACACCAACCACCAACATCAGTCCCATTAATTTCAATGGGATTATACTTGGTTTATACTACCATAGAGAAATGCAACATCATTTCTCTTGTAAAAGTCCCAAAGTTCCATGAAAGCTGGTCAGAAAAGAAATCTTGCAACTATAACCAGAATATTAATTAATTAGGGGCAGTCTGCCAGAGGAAATTGTGGTTCGCATCTGTTTTCGGTTCAGATCCCACAATTTCCAGATTTAGGTACAGACTCATATTACAGATCCATATTTAAATCAATTAAAAATGCTAATGTTATTTTAAAAAACAAAACAGAACAAAAAACACTGCACATGTGTAAAATAGACACTAAACTATTCTATGCATGTAAAAAAATGGCAAAATGGCAGCATCACTGCCATTTTGGAAAAGGCCAGCCAGTCTGTGCATGTGCAAAATTCATACACTGCCACTACCATTTTGGAAAAGGCAGCACGTGCATAAAATAATCTGGTGGCCATTTTGTGCAAACATGGTCATTTTTTAATTTGTAAACTTTTTTCGTAGATAAGACCGGAACCTCAACAGGTGTATTGCAGTTCGGTATGGAGCAAATCTGGATCTGAATGCCCACCTCTACTAATTACTGATTAATTCTTGATTACTTATATCTCTGAGTAGGGTTTCCACAGTATTGACCATACCAGTTCCATTACATATTGGAAGTTACGCGTTACATGTTAAGGTTTCACCATAGACCACTTACTGTGAGCTTCAGTGGGGCTACTCCAGAGTAAGTATTTTGTGGACTGCAGCCAGAAACTTCAGAAAAATACTTCTTAAGAAAAAATAAAATGAAAAACTAATTCAACCCAACATACACTTTAAAATAAAATAGAAAATATAAATCACACCCACAGGTAAAATAGAGGCAAACAACATGCAAAGTGCATACTTTAAAAAATGCAAAACGAAAGACTCTGACATGCATCAAAGTTGAATTGAGGATGGTCCAATTAGTTTTGGGACTAGGCCTGAAACAACAAAGTGTAGTGAATGCGGTTTCCATCAGAAACAGGTTATTTGCCTTCATTTGCACAATGAGGAGACTTACCAGCTTTTCTGCTGTTTTCACCATTTGTTGTTGTTTTTTGAGAGTTTAATAGAGGTTCTATGGGGCAATCCCAAGCCGTGTGCACGCCCCTAGGGGCTGTGGAGACACAAAGGTGCCAGGGAAGTGTTGGAAATCGCCATAAAAATGCTGTAAAGCTGCCTCTAAAGTCCCAGAAAGTGACAAAAAGTGATGAAAAATGAATGGGAATACTTGCTCTCATCTCAGCCCTAGGTAGGACCTTGTTAAAACCCTTTTTGGAGTCTTCTATCACATGAACAAAACCAATTTTCCTAGTTAAAACTTTGGGTTCACTCTCTCTATACAGTCCACTACCAGCCTATGTGATGGTAAACACATTTTACTATCCTTGGAAAGAACTACCAAATTTCTATGCTTATACACCAACTTTCTCTTTTTAAGATCTATTGTTAACTCCAAGAGGGCCCCAGGTCTACTGTTCTCCCATTCCCCATAAACCATTATCTCACTCATTCAAGCAACTTAGGATGCTTGCCAACGTTCAGTGAGGATCGGGGACTAACGTGAGTTTAACACATGTTAGCATGGCCATATGAAACCCCTGATCGTGGGTACAGGGTTTTTTATGTTATTTTTCTATTCCCCCGCTAAATTCAATAATGCGAGACAGGGCTCAAAATCCAGCCCTGTATTGCATTATTAAATTTAATCAAAAATTAGAAAAATAATGCTAAAACCCCCGTGCCCAAAATCAGGGGTTTCATGACTGTGCTAACGCAAGTTAAACTCGTATTAGTCCCCACCCCTTACTGAACGTGAGCAAGCAGCTTCAATCTAACTCAGACCTAAAAACCAACCTCAAAGAAAGCATCATACATACCAGGCTTTTATTAACAAGCCAAGCATGGGTTGGCATGGCAATAGCAAGTATATAGAATTATTTAATTTTACCCAAAGGTGGTTAAAATTGCACTGTCAGGTTAAATCTTGTGTGTGACTCAGAGCTAGTGTTACCTAGTGGATAAGGACTTAGACTGGGGAGACAAGGGTTTAAACCTTATATTAGCCATGAATTCGCTGGGTGACCTTGGACAAGTCACGGTCCCTCAACCTCACTTTCCAGCCTGTAAAATGGAAATAATTATAATAATAATGACCTATTTCACAGGTTTTTTGTGAGGCTGAACTAGATAGTGCCCGCAGTCCTCAGCAGGATCCGCATGAGATCTGCACAGGTTCTGCACGGGATCCACATGGCACAATGCAATCCCTCTGGAGATGTGTGGAGTTTGCATGCACGGGCACATGCGTAGGATGTGCGCAGTGTGCACGGGGCATGGGATCGCCCCCAATGACTATAAAACTCATCGAACAATGAAAGTGCTACTTAAAAGATAAACATTATTTTTCAACCTAGTTTTATATCACAACGTAACTGCACTGATTTCCATATATAGTTATTTCTGATATACACCAGTGTGAGAGGAGAAACAGGCCCCATATGATTAAAAACATTTAAATTCTGTTATATGTTGGACATTGTACAAACATTGCTTTGGGGAAAGTGGAGAAAGAGCAGAGTGGTATACCTGATGGAAAAGGGGAGTATTTAAAATGAACCTGAGGAAGTTATATGAAATGCCATGGAAGCTAGGTTGGAGCAAATGAACTTTAATATAAATCAACATCAGATCCATAGCACATTATCTCATTAGTCTGAAATCTTTCAATAATAATTTACTAAAGGCAGGTAAGAAAAAAATGTGCCTTTGCTTTGACATTTTATTTAGCTTTGTATGCATCACTGAACCACATTAATTATGTTGTATTTAGGATTGGCAACTTCTTGATGTATGGACCATGCCTTCCTGAGGAGACACCCTATAAAATTAAATATCAAATTAAAGGATGAACTTTTTCATGCAGTACACAGTTAACCCTTAGAACTTTTTGCCTGGTAATTTTGTGAAGGCTAATAGCATAACTGGGTTCAAAAGACAATTAGATACATTTTTAGAGGATGGGTCCATAAATAAGCTATCATTCAAGTTGGTCAGGGGTTGTCTTAGGGACTGGGAGTGAATAACAGGAAATGGATCTCTCCATTTTGATTTGCTATGCACTTCTCTGAAGCAACTAGGGGTGGGAGAACACGGTTCGGAAGTTCGGAGTTCAGCCCAAACTCGGCCTGTTCGGATGACCAAATGCAAACCCAAACGTGAACCCGAACATACCAAACAGAACTGAACACCAAACGGCGAAATGGCTGAACAGTTCGGTCAGTTCGGATCGCATTCAGGTGAGTTCGGGTGGCAAAAAAAAGGTTCACTGTAAGGTGACAGGGAGGGGTAGTACTAGTCACTGAGGAGCAGACTTCCAGGCACCAGGGGTGGAGAGGCTTGCAAGAAATGAAACTATCTGCCTCCCCCCTTCCCAACACCTTCTGAGCTAGTCACTGTTCCTGAACAGCAGGCGCTGAGTAGGATTATTACATTGCTTTAAGTTTCATTTCAGTTTTGTACTGAAATGAAACTTAAACCTTAAACTGAAACCTTGTGTTTGATTCCCCCCCCATCCCATATTGAGAGAGATAGAGAGATAGATAGAGAGATAGAGAGATAGGTTAGGGATAGTAGTTGTAGGAGCTAGCTTAGTGATAGAGATAGCTTTAGTGATTTAGTTTTAGTGTTCGTAAGAGTAGGCCTGTGTACTTATTAGATAATCCATTTAGTTCATAGCATTTAGAATAGTTAATAGCAGTTAGATTTAGTGTAGATAGATAGATATATTATTAGATAAAAAAATAAATTAAAAAACCCATATAAAAACAAAAAAAGCAAATAAAAAACAAAAGAAAACCATATAAAACCCAATAAAAAACAAAAAAAACATATAAAAACAAAAAAACCACCCATAAAATTTCCCGAACAGCCGAACAAAATGGCTGAACAGAACAGCCGAACCTGGCAAACTAACAGAATGGACGAACCGAATGCAGCCGAACCCGAACCGCTATCTGTTCGCCCATCCCTAGAAGCAACTGAAGCTGGTCACGGCCATCGACTGGAAGCTGGGCTGGATGGACTACTGGTCTAATCCAGCATGGTAAATCTTCTGTTCTTAAAAGCTTGTACATGGGTGTTTTTAAATGAGACACCCCCGCACACGGACACTCACCGTCCACGTGAGGGAGGTCTCATTTGAATACGGGTGCTCCCGTGACCCACGCACGACCCACCCAGTCCACACGTGGGGCACTCTGGGAAAATCCAGAGTGCCCCGTGCGGGGTTGGGGTGGGCGGTGCATGGATGCAGACGCTGTACAGGATGTGTGTGTGTGCGCACGCGCTCATTTGAAGCACTCCCCCAAGCACAGCACACCCACACCAATCATGCCCTGTCTCATTTAAAAACATCCATAAGTGCTTTAATGACCTGGGATAGACTTAAATGTGTGCTTGAATGCTGTGTGTGCACTTCAGACCTAATCCAATAGAATACAGATAAACAGCAATATCCAATTAGAAATTGTTTTTTTTCCCTAATATAGCTGCATCTAAAGTATGGTAATGATGGAAGAATCCTACTTCTTGTGTTCTTATGTCTGTTAGTTATCATCTAAAGCTCAGGATTAAAAAAAAAAAAAAAGGGGGTGTGGAAATCCCAAACAGAAGCTAATTTATGCCCAAGACACTTGACCTACAAAAACTGCAAAGAACATCTTTAGCCTTATTTATTATTGCTGCTTTTCACAAAGTTTCTTGTTTTTGATTTCCTTGCTGATCTGTTGCAGATGCCTCCTGTCATTTCCCCTCAATCACATCATGATAGTAGTCAGGTAGCATAAACACAACATGACTGATTCAATTGGAAACTTCAAAAAGCCGATTTTAGTGAAGAGTGTGTTTATAGCCTCTGTGCTGTGGTTCAGAAAATGATTTCAGTCACACTGGTTTCATGCAATCTTTTGTTTGCCCAATCCACATGGCGCCTCTGTTATATTTCGGGAGGATAATCATTTTACATTTTTCTATAGTAGTGCTTCCTGATTTGACTAAGAAGAAAAATGAAAATCTGGAAAATTGCATTCTAGCACTAGAAAGTGCATCCTATTTGCATCATTATGCTAATATGCTACTTGTTCACGGATCCCAAACATTTAATGTACAGCAACAAAGAACAAAATAAAAATAAAAATTGACCATTCCTAAATTTGTATTATTCATTAGAAAGAGGTTGGGTGAAATTAAAAATAAGCCTATTTAGGATTAATTAGCTAAAATCTATGAGTCTCCCTCCTCCAAGGTGCATTAAACTCAATGGAAAGAATCCTTATGAATCAAGAATTTAAGGACTGCCATATTGCAGACGACAATGGGTAATTCCAGATGTTACAAAATCGCCGTTCACCACAGTGGATTCCATGTGGTGGCAGCGAGTCTGTGAACATCTGTTTGACTCCCACCAGATGTTCACCACAGTGAATCTCTGGTGGGGGTCAAAGCTAACCACGGTTCTGGACCTGAGACCGGCCTCAGGTCCAGAACCGTGGTTAGATTGGCCACGATCCGGGATGGGCCAAAAGTTACATCGGTTACCTTTGGCCCATCCCGGATCGTGTCCACGACTGTGGTATGGGATCGAGCACAGTGGCTGCATTGGCTGCTGTGCCTGCCCGTCTCCCCGAGGGTGGCCGGCCGAGGGAGAGGGGGTGGAGCAAGGCTGTGTGGACGCACAGAGATTCCCCCAGCGTGATGGGGCCGGCATGTCTAAAGGATGGCCAGCTTCATCACGGACCGGGATCTGAGAGAGATCCCGGTCCAGGATTCAGCGTAGCGGGCCAAATGGCCCGTCACGCCTGAAATTACCCAGAGATATATCTACCCCCCAGAGCCTCTCTCTGACAGCAGCTGGTACTGGATGTTCTGAAGCATATGGAATAATCCATTCCCTGTCATTTATTCTCAGCTTTTAGTAGTCAGAATGTTCATCCCTCAAGCAGCTTCGTCATTGATTGTCCAGTTCTGCATGCCATAGCTCTTATCCTCCATAAACCCAGTTATTTTACTGTTATCTTCTGCATCTTATGGCAGTCAGTTCCATGTGTTAAATGAGCACTGTTTGGAAAAACAACCAACTACTTCCCTTTCTTCGTTTAAAACCTGCTGTGCCCCCCCCCCACTACTTTATTATGAGAAATGTGAAATAAATCAGCTCACTGTGTGAAGCCCCATGAATTCTGTGCTACTGCGATTGGAGCCATTTTTGTAGACATTTGTGTTTGGACAAATTGTCACAAATATTGCCTCTGCCAGTACATATTCACAGTCTGAGTGGCCAGAATGATGGTAGGAGCAAGTCAATGTGATGTCAGCACTGTCAGCTTGCCAATTGGGTGCTCGTGCTGTTAGCTGCTGGAATTAAGGCTGCGTTCTCACCTGCGGTGATGGCAGTGGATGGGAAGACATGGCAGTGTCAAGGAGCCGGCCAACAGGAAAAGAGCCGGCCCAAAGAGGAATCTGCCGCGGCTTCTCTCGCGCATGTCAAGGTGCGAAATCCTGCCCTGACTTGCGCAAGAGAAGCCACGGCAGATCCCAGTTTGCACTGGCTCTTTCCAGTCGACCGGCTCCTTCGGGTTCCCGCATCTTCCCTCACCCCTCCTGCTGCTGCCACCTCCGCCGCAGGTGAGAATATAGCCATAATCTGAGATTGTGGGGGCCTGTGTGTGCTGCAGCTGCTGAAGAGGAACAGCCCTGGCCTCAACCACTCAGATGAGAGAGGGAAAAACCCTGCTAGCAGACCGTTGTGAGGTCTTCCAAACACATGAAATATTCAAAATTGATACAATGGCATGCTGGAAAATTTGCATTCACAATTTGCATAATTTAATTAATTTGCATAATTTATTCTTTGTGTAGAAACTGGAATTTTTCCTCGCAGAATTTGGGTTTCTTGGTTGCAGAATTTGGGGGGAGGGGGGAGGAGTGCAGAATACACAGAGCCCTGCTCATTCTCTTTATTTGCTCCATTCGTGACTTTATATACCTCTGTTATATCCCTCATCATTTTTATTTATTAGGCTGAAAATCCTTATATTTTTAGCTTTTCTAGGCATGGAAGCTATTCAGCAACTCAGACCATTCCTGTTATCTGATTCGCTCCCCTTTTCACATCCACTATATCCTTCTTAACGTGCAGTGACCTAAACATCAGGCCAAGTGATGCCAGACTGAGAGTTAGGGAGGAAGAGACACTTGTTGAGTGGATATGTGGATACCCTTTATTAATGATAGATTTCTAAGTCATAGTTATTTACAATAATTGCTCCTAGCAATTTAAAATGTTTGAAATAAGTCGATGCACCCCACTTACCAATGTTACATACACATTTGTTACATACACATTTGTATCAGAAACAGCACAAATGGTAAGTTTATGTATAATGTTACCTCCCAGAGGCCTTGGCTATAATTGACAGTCCATTGTTCAGCCACAACATTGGGCGTTTTCAGACAAGACCCTCCCCACCCACCCACTATTATACATGTTTCAGGGCTCCAATGTTGCCTTGCCCTATGGGTGCCCTGTAACATATATAGTGGGTGTGAGGTGGGTGGGGAATGTCTTGTCTGAAAACACCCATTGGGTGAAAAATAAGAGCATTCCCACCCAAAATACTGTATGATCTAAGTCAAGTGCGGGGGAACATTTCCCCCCAGATGCGAATCTGAAAATTAGTACAAACGCTGAGAGCGGCATAAAAGTTGGGGGCGGGGTTGCTTAAAAGGCACACTCAAGAAGGAGGAGGATCCAGATCATATATCTGCGGCATGGCTCTGTCTCCTATCTTTGTGAGCATGGCCCCATCTCTGCTCCTTTGCCCTGAGTTCAGTTTTTCAGTGCTTGATAGTAGCAACTGGATCCAGGAGCCAGATCCTGGAACGGGGCCAAATGAAATTAACTGGAGACTGCATTTGGCCTCTGGGCCGGAGGTTCACCACCTCTGATCTAAATCAAGGACAAAGACACACAGCCCTCCTGGGCTGCGGCTCAAATCTGGTGGGTCCATGGCTAATTTTTATTTGGCCCCATTCCAATTCCTGGATCCAGCCGCTAACCTCAAGCAGTCAGAGAGTGGGCTTAGGTGAGAGGAGCAGAGATGAGGGTGTGCACTCCAGAGAATGGATCCATGGCACAGATCTCTGATTTGGACCCTACCATTCCTTTTCTGATCCTGAGTCCACTTCCCCCAAGTCTCCCCAACTTCTATCCAGCCTACAAAAGTTGTACCAATTCTCAAAGCGGTTCCTGGGAAGGAAAACTTTCCCCACGCGAGATCAAAATTGAAAAGAAAAAGGAACAGGCACAGAGAAATGAAAGGAAATCGTAAAGAAATAATTTTAAAAAAAAACCACAGCCAAGTCTGGTAATCCTGACCAGCTCTCTTTAGTTCCTGCTCAGTGTTCTATTTACTAGACTGCAGTCTGTCAGCATGTGCATGTGAGGACAGTCCATAAATCTCAACCCCTGAACTCTGAAATGAGGGATAGAGACTCTCAAAACGTGTGATGTAATCTGCATAAATTTTGCATATACACAAATTCTAAGTAGTCCGTTGTTTAATTTTGATGCTATGCTGAAAAAAAGAGAAATCTTAAGTAGTTCAGGTCACCCATATTCCTACAATAAATACAATAATCTCTCTCATAAGCCAGACAAAAGTCTTTCTGTCTAAACTCTATGCCAACACTTCCAAGCACTTAACTGCTTGGCCTCCACACCCTCAGGCCAAGTGAATTTTAGTTTACAAAAACCTCTTTCTGTCTGTAAAGCTCCCCCCCACCCCACTTCAGCCATTTCTTCTCCTGTGTGGATTCTCTGTGATAGATGATCCTACTGGTCTGGAATTTTTAAAAAGGAAACAAAGAAATCACAAATTCAAAGAGTGCAAGGAGAAGAGTAATTAAGGAGAGGACAATAGAGAATTCCTTATCTATAGTATGGGGGAGGTTGCTTTAAGCTTGCCTGGAGAAACCTGTTTGGCACTTGCAGGATGGAGAATCCAACACATGACTGTATTGGGGGTGGGGGGACACACAGGGCACTGGTGTTTCACTCATGAGAATTAGCTCTCCCCCTGCTATGCTGTTTCTGCCTCAAGCCTTGGCTGAATCCCCCCTCTCAAGACACACCACACAGTCCAGAGGGTATTAGTCCACAGTCCTTTATTAGACCTAACCAGTGCACACCATTCCTGGGGCTGCCAGCTCAGTCACCTCCACCCTGCAGGCCCAGGTCCGTCTCTCTCCGACACAGGAGTACCACAATATCAACCCCCAAAGTCCATCCAACAAGGCCTCAAAGCCCCCCAAGCAAGAGTCTCCCTCCTGAGCAAAGCCTCTTCCACTTGCCTGGGTCCCTCTGGTTCTCCAGCCTTCAGCACCCTGGATAGCGTAGAGCAGGAAGGCTTGTTCAGGGAGATGTTGCTCCTTCAGCTCCCTGGTAGAGACTGCGTCCTCGCTGCCTTGTCTCTTCTTATACACAGCAGAGTGGGCATGGCCAGGCTTCTACTCTTCAGTCTTAAAGGGCCAGTAACCTGCCCACTCTGTCACAGGTGGTTTCTCAGCCTGTGCTCCGTGCAGGCTGATCCCCAGTTCTGGGGCTGGCTCTGCCACAGTTTTTTATATGGTTTTTTGTTTTTTTATTTGGTTTTTTTAATTTAATTTTTTAATCTAATATTATATATATCTATCTACACTAAATCTAACTGCTATTAACTATTCTAAATGCTATGAACTAAATGGATTATCTAATAAGTACACAGGCCTACTCCTACAAACACTAAAACTAAATCATTAACGCTATCTCTATCACTAAGCTAACTCCTACATCTATCTATCTATCTATCTATCTATCTATCTGGGATGGGGGGAATCACAAACACCACAAGGTTTCATTTTAAGGTTTAAGTTCCATTTCAGTACAAAACTGAAATGAAACTTAAAGCAATAAATCTATCTAAGCTAAGTAAATAAATGAATGAGAATATGGGGGTAGATGGGTTGGATGGGTGAAATGGGAGGAGGATTGCAATGGATTGTGGAGCTGGGAAATGCTGGGAGAGGGAGCCTTCTGAAACACCTGCTGCTCAGGAATAGTGACTAGCTCAGAAGGTGTTGGGAAGGGGGAAGGCAGATAGTTTCATTTCTTGCAAGCCTCTCCACCCCTGGTGCCTGGAAGTCTGCTCCTCAGTGACTACCCCTCCCTGTCACGTTTGACCTTCCAGTGAACGTTTTTTTGCCACCCGAACTCACCCAAACGTGATCCGAACTGGCCGAACTGTTCGGTCATTTTGACATTCAGAATTGAGTTCTGTTCAGTCAGTTCATGTTCGGGTTCGGGTTCGGTCTTCCAAACAGGCTGAGTTCAGGCCGAACTCTGAACTTCCGAACCGTGTTTGCCCATCCCTAATTTGTACCCATTCCTTGTTCCTGCATCTCTGGCTTTAGGCCTACTAATTGTAGCATCAGAGCCTCTATCTCCCTATGTAAGGCCACATTCTCCTTCAGGAGGAAGGCATTATGTGCGACCATTTGCAAGGTCATTCTTTTCAGGGTTTTGAGGTCTTCAGGGCTATCCTCCCCTGTTTGACCCCCAACTACTCCCTGGTTGCCTACCGGCACCCCACTAGGCTGGACTTCCTCACAGCCCACCTTATCTGTTTGAGTAGCCTTTTGACCCTCCTTGTAAGGCTTTCCTTTGGGACACTCTCTCTTCACATGTCGTACACCTTGGCAAGCCCAACACCTCCTAGGAGGTCTCTGCTCCTGTTTTCAGCTCATTTCTGTCATGGGGGTGGCCACTGCCACCAGACTAACCCTTTTGTCTGGCTCAGGCCTTGTATCACTCTTCCCTCTGTAGGGACACAGCCATTTCACATGTCCCATCACCCCACAAGCCCAGCAACACTTCTCCTTCCCTCAGCTCTGACATCCCAGAGTCCAGGTACTCAGGAGGCCTTGCCATTTCTCCTAGTAGGCCCTCCAATAGTGTCCCATCCAGCCACAATTGTGACACCACCACACAGTACCACCCACCTTGGGTCCCCAGTACTTGCATGTCACAATCCTTGGCCGCTGGTCATGCCGCCTCAGCTCCAGCTCTACAAAGTTCCACAAGCTGAGTGCTGTCAGGGTACACCTCCGGCTCCAGCATGTACCTCCTACCACCATAGCCTAGCTCAAGGCCCGTCTTGGCCGAGCTACTCCCAGTGCACTCCTCTGTTTCGGTCCAGGCACAAAGCTCCACAGCTCTCTCACAGCATCTTGTCCCTAGGGATGTATGAACAGAACCGAGTTCAGAAATTTGGTTCAGTTCGGTTCAAAAATCGAGTTTGGTTCAAAAGTTCGGTTCGGTCGACCGAACTATTCGAATTCGGTTGAATTCCGAACTTCTGAACCAAGTTGTGTACATTCAAATCTGGGTTTTTTGGCCTTCCAAACTGGTTCGGATTTGACCGAACAGTTTGGTCGAATTCGAGTTCGGTTCGGTCGACCGAAGTATTCGAGTTCGGTCCAAACTCCGAACTTCCAAACCGCGTTTGCACATCCCTACTGGTCCCAAACTCATTCACTGACTGTGCACTGTCCTCCAGTCCGGTCTACTTTAGGCACCCTGGCTCACCTTCCACCAGGGAGCTCACACAGGTGCAGCTCCAACAGACAACTTCCAATTCCACACACAAATGGCTGCAAGGTTGGGTACACTTCCTGCATGCACCAGAGGGTGGCGCTATGCCTGCATTCTCCACCACATGCTGTAGCAGGGGAGGGAGGGACACACAAGGCCACATGGGGCACTGGTGTCTCACTCACAGGAATTAGCTCTCCCCCTGCTATGCCATTTCTGCCTCAAGCCTTGGCTGAATCCCCCCTCTTCAAGGAAGGAGGTACCCTCTCAAGACACCACACAGTCCAGAGGGTATTAGTCCACAGTCCTTTATTAGACCCAATCAGTGCACACAGTCCCTGGGGCTGCCAGCTCAGTTGCCTCCACCCTGCAGGCCCAGGTCCATCTCTCTCCGGCACAGAAGTACTACAATATCAACTCCCAAAGTCCATCCAGCAAGGCCTCAAAGCCCCCAGGCTCTGGCCAAACCTTCCCCAGGCAAGAGTCTCCCTCCTGAGCAAAGCCTCTCCCACTTGCCTGGGTCCCTCTGGTTCTTCAGCACCCTGGAGAGCATAGAGCAGGAAGGCTTGTTCAGGGAGCTGTTGCTCCTTTGGCTCCCTGGTAGAGACTGCGTCTCTCTCTGCCTTGTCTCTTCTTATACACAGCAGAGTGGGCGTGGCCAGGCTTCTACTCTTCAGTCTTAAAGGGCCAGTAACCTGCCCACTCTGTCACAGGGGTTTCACAGCCTGTGCTCCCTGCAGGCTGATCCCAGCTCTGGGGCTGGCTCTGTCACACCCCTGTGTGCGCTCAGCTCTCTGGCTGGCCCACACAGCCCCCTTCTTAAAGGGGCAGCAGCCCTACAGGACTGCTCCCTGCTACACTGATGGTGGCCCACTGTGGCCTGCAGACTACCATAATGTTTGTTAAGGGCTGTACATCCAGATGTTTGGCCTGGAGTTGCATGGTGGTGGCTAGCTGAGGTTGCAACTTTAGACACCTCAAGAGTCATACACCAGGCTAGTCACCACCATGCCTGGGGAATGGGCTGCCTGATTGGGCTACAGCAGGCTATCACATGTGGTAGCCCACTGTTCCTGGACCAAAGCGGCCCCCATAAGCATGACCATGACAGCCACTGCTGCCCACCATTGTTGCCCATCATTGGGGGTGGGAGGCAGGCCGCTGGATGCAGTGTAGGGGTGGGACCAGCCAGACACATGCTTGTGCGGCACGGTGCCCCACCCTTCTGGGCCTGCCCATGTGAAAATTTATTCCGCAGCCAGACCTGATCCTGACTGGAGTGTGAGTGGCATTCTGGTCCAGATCATGATGTGACAGTGGACTGCCACTGTCACATATGTTATTACCCAATGTCCCCACTGATGAATTACCAATTGCTCTCCCTCACCCCTCACTATCTAATGCGGGACTTTACAGTAGTTTTCAAAGACTGCACAGCATATAACAAAAGAGGTGTCAAATCAAGGACATCCTGGAGAGGTATGTGACAGTTGTATATGTAGATATGAAGAAAACTTTCAAAAATTAATCGTGCACGTGCACAATGGCTGTTTCATTTTATTAGTGAATAAATAAATGTAAGTCTATGTTAGTATATGATTATTGTTCTTGGGGTGAAGTTAGTGCTTTGGGATATTATAAAAAGCAGTAGTGTAGTCACAAAACCATGTAGTTTTCAATTTAAAAAATACCTCAGAAGTGACTCTGCATGAAGGGCATTAATCTCTGTTTGGATCCTAGGACCAGGATCCTGAACTATTACAGTAAGTAGAAGTGTTGCCATTGACTGACAGAAGTATGAAATCAAACCCATGTAGGGTAGGGATGATGGCATGCAGGAGTTATACATGATGAGGCAAGGGCTAACTGGTAAGACTTGGAAACTGTAGGAAGAGATTAGCCTCCCAGGGAAATCAGCCTTTCTAGAATTCAGTTGCTGGTTTGGGGGATTGGTTAAGGATGCAAGGCACAGTCTTGTATGTAATAGCTGACTGCTTCTCTGCTTTTGCAATGGGGTCGGTGTGGAAAGCAACCAGGAAATTTGTTGGTTTAAACTAGGGATTAAATGAATTTATTTGAATACTAAATTTGATATATTTGTATCCATTGTGATGAAATGGATATGAAGTGATATTCATTTCTTTCTTCATTTGTGGTAACCGTTATTGATTTCACTTATTTCATTTCAGTAACTTTGGTAACTTCACTCATTCAGTTATTTTTGTTTTATTACTTAACGCTGTTGTGCGGTATCCTATTGTATGACACAGTATCAGGCCTACTTTATTAATAATAATTATGGTCAGTAAAACAGAAGTTTTATTTATACAGTGCCCCCTGTCAAGAGCCATTCAGGGAACTTCATAACATCACATTAGTACAATCAAACACCATAAACCAGAGGTGGGCAAATGGTGTTTTAAGAGGTTGCAGCTCTTGGGCATCTGTACTGCAGCTCTTGCCAGAAGTGCCTATCAAGGGTCTGGCCATGCAACTTCTTCAGGAACAAGAGAAGCTTAGCCACCATTTCCACCACTATTGCCTCCAGAACATCCTGGGGGGAGACATGGAAAAATCATTAATGAAAACTGAATAAACCATCCAGTTTTTTCCTGGCTTTTGTTTCTAACCTTGAAATAGCTAATAGTGGCTTTTTCCTGGTCTTTCACATTTCAGGGTGCACACTCCTACTGGGAACACATCCTGGGGCTCATCCCCTCCTTGAATTTAATTGCCAGGGCTCAATTCCTGGCAAGCACCCCGCCCCCCCTAAGCCTTAGAATCTTTTGCAGGATAGGGAACAACATATTGTTGAGTTCTGCATGATTCTTTCATTGATACTTCAATTCTCCACTCTTGCCATTTCCAGACCTACATTATTTTGAACACTTCCTGTGAGGAAAAAGTCCTCAGTTGTTAGTGAAGATATAAGGAAGGGGAGACTCCATCACCTTCCAAAGTATGGATGATTATTATTATAAACATTTATATAGTGCCGGTCATGTACCTGGTGCTGTACAGAACATAGACATAGACGCGGTCCCTGCCTGTTGAAATACATGTCACTAGTTAGAAAGTTAACTCCTTTTCAGGTGTCCAGTCTTTCTTAGTTTGGAAAATGTACAGAAATTTGTTCAGGTTTAGATTTTCTTCTGATTAATGCAGATGGCAAGCTATGTCAGGGGCTGCAGCCACATGAGCTGCAGGGAGCCCAATCCTCACACAGCCCTGTGGCATAGGGATGGGTGAACAGATCGCTGTTTGGGTTCAGCCGTTCGGTTCGATTGCGTTTGGTTTGTTTGCTGCATTTGGGTTCAGCCGTTCAGTTCGGTTGTGTTCGGTTTGGTTCGGGCAATCATGAAAAGTATCGCGAGAGCCCATGATCACCCCGGAAACAGGAAATTCGAGTGCGTGCGGAGCTTCTGTGTGAGTGGGAGCATGTGTTGTGGCTGGCTATGTGTTCGTTTTTTATTCGTGTGTGTTTTGGCTGCATGGTGTGTGTTGGTTTTGGTTTGGCTGGTTGGTGGGTGTTGGTGAGTGCTGTGCATGTTGTGTTGGCTGTTGGGTGTGTGTTTAAAAAAAAAAAATTAAAAAAAAATGGAGAAGAAGGTGACCACCAGTGCCACCACCATTAAATGCCGGGCGTGGGAGAAGGCCAAGGTGGCGGAGCCGGTGGTGGAGGAAGAGGTTCCTCTGACCGCTGCTGGACCTTTGGTGGTGGAGGAGGAGCCAGAGCCGGTGGGCGCAGGAGGTACTGCTGCCAGGTTTGTAAACTTTTTTTTTACTTTGAGGACAAGAAACTTAAGGCTCTATCCATTAGAGCGAGCTCACTGGCGTGCAGGTGGGTGGTGCACATCAGTCAGCCACAAACAATGGGCATCAGTGGGTAGCAGCATATGTCTGTCACAGAGAGGGAGGGTACTTTAGTATGTGGGGGCTCTTCCAGCAGTCAGGCATGAGCACAAGCAGCACCCCCATCCAAACATGTGCCTGCCAGCCATCCCCACTCTCCAGTTGCCATCCCTACCTAACACCCCCAAATAAGGGCAGGATTTGCATGTGCCAGACAGGGTCTCTCCATTGCCATCCCTCCCCAGAAGGCAGCACCCCAGGGAGGGCAGGATTGGCACATGCCAGCCAGGGTCTCTCCAATGCCATCCCTGCCTAGCAGCACCCCAGGGAGGGCAGGATTTGTGCTTCCAGCCAGGGGCTTTCTAGTTGAAATTCCTAGCATCCCCTAGCACCCCTGGGAGGGCAGGATTTTCCCATGCATCCTAGTTGCAATCCCTAGCACCCCAAGGAGGGAGGACTAGAGGCATCATCATAAATGCATGATATTACTTTGGTGTTCTTAATGTGTTCCCATTTCAGGGAGGAATCAGATGCCGGCCCAAGTGCTGGTGCCACTGCCAGGCCAAGGAGGACCCCTTGGCCGAGGTCGCCAGTGACATGCCCAGACATCTGGCGGTCAAGGTTGGATGTCTGGAGGTTTTATGATAAGGGCGACAGAGTTGCCACATGCAATGTAAGGCATGGGGACTGGAATTATTTATTTATTTATATTCATTGGACACCCCCTCATGCCTAAGGCATCTCAGGGTGGCTCACAACAGTTAAAACAACAATAAAATACATAAAACCAACAATATAAATAATTAAAACTACCCCCCCAAACGTTCCCCTCCCTCCCAGTGAGGCAGTAGGTGGAGGACTCAGATGTGGCCGTGGAGCCCCAGTGCCATAAGAAGAGGGGGAAGGCAACCCAGAAACAATGCCATGTAAGCCCTTCACCCCCCTCCAGCCCAGATGTGGAGACCCCCGGGAGAATGCAGAGGCCAAGGCCTTTCGGGCCCAGTTGGAGTGGCCCACCCAGGATTTTGTGGCCGAGGTGCAGCGGTCTGCAGCCACCATGGACAACTGCCTGGTGGAGCAGTTGCAGGTGGTCCAGGTGGAGAGGCAGAAGGTGGAGGCATACAGCCAGTAGTCTATGCCGAGATGGACCGCCTGCAAATGTACCACCAGGCGGTCTCCAGGTGGCATCGGGATGTTCAAGGGGCTGTGGATTTTGCCGTCTCCCATGGCGATGCGCTTGAAGAGTCCCGGGTGGCCGGCCCTCAGCCCTGTGCTGCACCCCAATGGCTGTTGCCTTTTCCCAAAGTCCCAGGGGACAGGCCCTGAGACTCATAGTTTTTTAAAAGTTTCCTTTGAATGTTTGCTTTTGGTTTCTGAATATTGTTGTTGTTGTTTTGTTCTTGTTGTTTAAATAGTTTTAATAACAGTTGTTGTATTTATTGTTATGAGCTTTGTTTGAACCGTCCAGTCTTTTATCCCTATGTGCTTAAGTTCTGGCTGGCAGGTGGCAGAATCTCATACAGCTTGTGATCCCTACCAGCAGCACCTGCCACCCCAGGTAGCGTAGTTATTAACCCAAAGATGTGCTGTGCCTGCAGCAAGGATTCAGCTAGCAGACAGCCCTCCAGAAGGTGCAGGGCTTGTGTTTGTGTGGGTGGGTGCGACAAAGAGAAAGAGAGACAGACTCCTTGGCAGCGGGCAGCAGGCGGCGGGAGCTGGTGGTTGGAGGGACTTTTATTTACAGCAGCTTCAGTGGGCATCCGCGGGTGGGTGTGGAGGAGTAGGCTTTTGGGGGCAGGCAGGCTGGTGTGCAGGCACCGGGCTTCTGGATGCAGTGGAATGGAATGCAGCCTCCAGTGACTGGAATGATGGTCCTAGAATCTAGTTGATGGTTCCTGGGACGGGTGGGCATGACTGATTCAGGGATAGTTTAATGACAGCCTAAAGCCTATGGTGCACACTTCATTCGATCCAGCGATAGGTGGTAGCAGCAGGCACAGGAACGCATGCAGGCAGGCACATATAAAATGTTGTGTGTTATATTCCATCTCATTATGGTAGGTTTGCTGCATGCTGGATGTGGGCAATGGGCATTGGGCACATGAACACAGATGGGAGTTCTTCCTGGGTCTGGCAGGTGGTAGCCAGGGTAGCTGGATACATCTACCTCTCCCCCTCTAACCCCCATCTCCCTCATTCTAGTTGGGAACCTCTCTCTCTCTGGCCATATAGTGCAGGTGACAGCATGAGTTGGATCGTGTCTGTCTCTCCTTCAAGCAGTGGGTGGACTTTCTCTCTCTTATTTCTCTCTCTCTCTCTCTCTTGGCAGCAACCTGGGTGGGCAGACAGGCACCTTGGAACGAGAGGCAGGAAGGTGGGCTGAGGCAGCTTTGAGCTTGGCAGCAACCTGCGGTACAGAACCCTTGGCACAGAAAGCATATAGGCCTGGGGGCCATTAGCACTAGCAGCAGCAGACATTGGTTGCCAGGGCAGGCAGTCAGGTGGCGTGGCATGAGCTACTCCAAGCCAGTCTCCACCCTTCACCCCTGGTGCCTGGAAGTCTGCTCCTCAGCTGAGTCAGATGACTACCCTTCCCTGCCACATTTGGCCTTCCAGTGACCTGACACTGACACCACGTTTTAGCCACCCGAACTCACCCGAACGCAATCTGTTCGGTCATTTCAACGTTCGAAATTGAGTTCAGTTCGGTCTGTTCGTGTTTGGATTCGGTTTCAGGTTTGTTCATCCGAACAGGCCGAGTTTGGGCCGAACTCCGAACTTCCGAACCACGTTCGCCCATCCCTACTGTGGCAAGCAAGTGTGGTTGGGAGTTGGGGATTTCGGCTAGCAGGCCGCTGTCAGGTTTCCCAGGCCAGGGTGAGCTGAGGCACCAGCCACATAAATGAGCATCATGCCCTGCCCTGCCCCACCTCCCTTCCCTGGCCCAACCCAAATCCAACCCCCAGTCATAACATGGCCATGCGCGACGAGCAAAAGTGCTTGCTGCTCAAAGCCTCACCGTGAAGCTCGCCGCATGGTCGGGCCTGGGCACACGGGCTACCATGCCTTGGGCAGCCGTACCCCATTTTGGGTAAGGCTGTTACATGACATGTCTTCAGTCTTTTTACAAGGACACATTGTGTAGCAGTCTGCTGCTCATCCTTCCATGTGACGGGGGAAACCTCTGGTGACCACCAGCATCCAGCTGCCCAGAGTGGGTTAAAACTGTCTAGGATGTGGTAGCCTGTCCAAGGTGTCTCATGTGGATGAACCCAGGGAGAAGGTGGATGGTTTTAAAAATAGCAGACTTCTTTGTTCTAAAGCCTAGACCATTCCAAATTTAAACACTCAAAAGAACGAGAGTATTTTTTGAATCACTCCCCATCTTCAATGCAGAAGTAAAATATACATACTCCTTGGTATTAATTTGGTGATCACTGCTACACTAATTTTATTAGCTGCTCCCTATATTACTTATGTGAAATTGAGAAAAACAAGTTAATAACCCTTAGCAAAGACATAAAACTGCTTGCCTGTGAGGTGAGAATTAATATCATTATTAATAGTTTGACTTTGAGTTTCCGCAGGCTTGAACAGATGTAGTAGAGTGACTATGAAGTTTGTAATATGAACTATTACAAAACAGATTACCAATTGCTTCTGTACAGTTACATGCTGTAGACATTGCTTTGTCTTATATAGCCAATTTCCTCCGGAGAAGCAAAACCAATCGTATTACAACCTAAGATTTGGAAACATTCTGAATGGGCTTCAATAGTGATGCATGTTAAATGGGCTTTACGCTGAAGCATGTTAAATGTCCTTAGTTCAAATGAAAAGAGAAAACATCATCGTTGCAAAATCAAGCACTATAAATCTCACAAATTTCAAAGTGATTGTTTGGCCTTTACGATTAACTTGATTTAATTCTCTCTTCGTATCATACATCTAAAATGGAAACTGATCCAAAGTCCACTAGGGGTGTGCACCAGGACCCCATGCCGTTTTTAGTTTTCCATTATAGTTTTCATTATTAAAATGTGTCATTTTTGTTTTTGTTAATAACTAAATGTTGGTTTTGGTTATTGTTGTCATTATCAGTATCAGTACCGATTTCAAATGAAGATTTTGGCTTTGGTATTGGTATCGGTATTGGTATACACAAAATATCTACTTTTATTTATATAAAATAAATATAAATGGTGATCTTCATTTGAAGCCAGGACCGGACTGAGGAATTTTACACCCCTAGGCCCTTCTCAGGCTGCTTCCCCAAAGCCAAGCCCCTCTCCCCACCCCACAGATGTGCTGGGGTTGGGGGGTGGATATGCCTAGAGGTTAGTCTGGGTCTAGGGGCTGAATTTGGTTTGACCATGACCTGGCTCAATGTCGCCAAGACTCCTGATTTGGGCATCCATGCTGAGAGCTGGGAAGAGATTAAACTGTCCCTGTCTGGATTGCACTATGGAGGGAGGGCAGGGAGCTGTGGTGGGTGTTGTCTTGGCTTGGAGGGGAGGCAACTCCCACACACTCCCCCCACCATGGCAGGTCCAAGTCCAGCACCTTATCCACTACTCCGCCTGGCTCTCTATTTAGAAGGAATCAAGTGCATGCTCAGTGCTGTATGCCTTTTCCCTCCCAGTGGCCACTTTAAAAATTAGTACAAGCTCCGAGGGCTGCAGACAAGTTGGAACAAAGAAGGAAGGGCGAAGGGGTGCTCTCAGCGGGAGGGTCCAGATCATGGATCTGTCCCCTGTCCTCAGGTGCCTGCCCTCACTCATCCCTGCTCCCTTACCTTGAGCTCAGTCTTTCAGTGCTTGGGGCAGGAATTGGATCTGGGGGCAAATCAAGGAACTAGAAAGGGGCCAAATAAAAACTAGCCCCAGGCTGCATTTGCTCCCCAGTTCTGAAGTTTCCCACCTCTGCAAAAGACCCCCCGCTAAGTTTCCACAAAGGTGGTAGCTACAGTATGAGCGTGTACACACAACGTTTGGAACTATCAATGTTGAGATTCAGGTATACTGTACCTGACAACAGCTAGATAGCAGATACAATGTGACCAACATCTAATGCAGCTTGTGCTTCCCTCTCTGCTTGTGGCATCCATCTGATGCTTCTTGTAATTAGCTCCATTCCCACGGAAACTACACGTGACTAAATTTATGCTCTGCAAATGGGTCTTACTGATTTCAAGACTCATTTTTCTACAGGATGAACATCCCACTGGATCCCAAGCATCCTCCACCCACCAGAGAAAGGATTCCAGGATCAGGGCCCCATACACAGGACTGGACGTGAAGCTTCAATGGCCAGCAGCAGGAGCAGCAAAAAAAAAATCTGAAAGGTACAGTCTTTTTCCCTCCCACTTGACAACAACAGAACTACAGGGGATATGAACACAGGACCTCTTTCCCCCTAAGTAAGGCTCCTATCTCTAGACCAACATGTCCCTGGTCTTTGCAGTAGTCAAAGAAGCAAGATAGCCAAGAATGGTTTTGATCCATTGACCTCTGGCATATGGGCCTGGCACAATGCTGCACCACTGTAAATACAGAGGTTGCTTGGATTCCAGGATCAGGGCAACCTGATGCAGAGGACTAGACATGAATCTTCGACGGCCAGCAGCAAAAAATTTTTTCTAAAGGTATAGTTCCTCCCACTTGACTAGGGCTGTAGTGGAATATCGCAGCGGTAGCTATTTCCGGCGGAAACAGTGTTTCTGCAATTAGTGGAACGGCATGGCAGAGGCTTTCATTCCGCTAATTTCATTCCGCGGTTCCGTGGTTCCGCTTATTTAATTCCGCTACTTAGTGGAATCGTGGAAACATGACATTTTTGCTACTTCCGCAATTCCGCCAGTGCCACAAAATAGCGGAATAGCAGTTTCCCGCAATTCCGCGATTTGCAGAATTCCGGCGGAATTAGCGGAATGTCAGCAGAAAAGTCACGGTGTGGCATGGGCAATTCCGAAATGGAGGAACAGAATCACGGTGCGGTAACAGCTGCTGCCGCATCAGCCCTACACTTGACAACAGCAGCACTACAGGGGGCTTGAACCCAAGACCTCTTACTCCTTAAGCAAGGAGTCTTACCTCTAGGTCACCGTGCTCTACTATGTGCACTATTGTATTTTTTCCCCTCAAATAGGTAAGGAAGAGTGGGCATGTGCCAGGGATCCAGAAACCTTGTGTGCCAGGTGCCTGGGAACCAACAAAACAGTAGTCTATACCAGCCAAATAGACTGGACTTTTGGGCATCACAATTGAACTTACTCTCATTATACTCTTCACACCTACCAATGTTCATCATATGTGTTCTATCAAAGGTGTTCTCACAAGCCCTGTCATGCAGCCATTTCATTTCACCCTCGACAGCAGTATACAGAGCATACCAGGAGCTTGGGTATTGTATGCGTTCTATCACAGGTGTTCCCACAAATCCCAACACGCAGCCCTTTTCCTTCTCACTCAACACACAGAGCATACCAGGATCTTATATGCATTCTATTGAGGGTGTTCTCATGACCCCCTTCACACAGCCCTTTTCCTTCTCTCTCAATAGCAGTATACCGTACTCATACCAGGAATATTGATATGGTTCTCAGAAGCACCGTCATGCAGCAAGCCCTGCTCCTTACAAACTGAGATTTTTTCCTCAAGTAGGTGTGGGAGGGTGGAGAGGGTCCTGAGGCCTTGTTTGCCAACCAACTGCCTGGGCCCCTACAAAATAATTGTCTAAACCAACCAAGTAGACTAGAATTTTGGAGCATCACAATTTCATTTCAAGTTCCTTTCATTATACTCTTCACATGTACAATAGGGATGGGCGAACAGAACCGAGTTCGGAAATTCAGTTTGGTTCGGTTCAGTTTGGAAATTCGGTTTGGTTTGGAAATTCGGTTCGGTCGACCGAACTATTCGAGTTCGGTCCAAACTCCGAACTTTCGAACAAAGTTCGGAAATTCAAACCCCATTGAACTAAATGGAATATTATCTTTTAGGGATGGGCGAAGAGAGCCGAGTTCGGAAATTCGGTTCAGTTCGGTTCGGTTTGAAAATCGAGTTCGGTTTGGAAGTTTGGTTCAGTCGACCGAACTGGTCGAGTTCAGTCCGAACTCCGAACTTCTGAACCACATTCACCCATCCCTAACGTACAAACATTCATCATAAGTATTCTACCAATGCTGTTCTCATAAGGCCCGTCACACAGCCCTTTTCACTCACCCTCAATGGCAGCATAGGGTGCCTAGTGGGAACTTGGATGTCACATACGTTCTAGCAATGCTGTTTTCACAAGATCTGCCACACAGTTCTTTTCTTTCACCCTCAATGGCAGTACATGGAGCATACCAGGAACTTGGATATTAAGTGCATTCTATCGATGTTTTTCTCACAAGCCTTGCCACACAGCCCCTTTCTTTCTCACTCAGCACATGGACCTTTTCTTTCACCCTTGATGGCAGCATACAGAGCATAGCATGAATTTAGATATTATGTATGTTCTAACAATGCTGTTCTAACCAGCCCTGTGACACGGGCCTTTTTCTTCTCTCTTGATAGCAGTATACCGTATGTCTCGCAAATATTTTTTGTTTAGATCAGTTTCAGTGATAGCTCCAACAATGGGTGTCAAAAAGCTGTTTATTAAATATAATAACGCACAAAGATAAAAACAATAACCCCAATGAATACAGAAAGTAAAAGAGACTTCTCACACATCCCTATATGCAAGCCGGGGAACTCCTACACCGACTGCGGGATGATCCTCAAGCAGGCCCCAGGTTCTGCTGCGCCCCTCCACACGTCTGCAAAGTAGCCAGCAATGAAGTTCCAAGATGGTTCCCTAGCTGCTGTGTTTTATAGTATTCCAACTTCATAAAACTTATTATGCAATCACTGCACATGTGTGACCACTTCTAACTAGTGCAGCTGTGACTTTCTAAACAACAACTTATACAATACAGGGAAGCTGCCAAAGAGGCTTACGTAAGATACATCCATTTCATGAAATGAGTTTCCAACTCTCAACTTTTACATTGCATCTATGTTTTTACATATCTGTCAATCAAAATGAATTCTACAGAATATGCAGGCCGAATTAAGATATATACGTGTCAACTATCTGGCTCATCTGCTGCACAAAGGTCTTCTTGCAATCTTTTCACTACACCATACTAATACCATAAACATCTATATGGTTCTCACCAGCGTTGTCATGCGGTCTTTTCTCTTGTCACTCAGGATCTCTTGCCTCCCAAGCAAGGATCATAACTCTAGACCAACATACCCTTGCACCTCACAGCTCTTAAAGAAGCCATCTATCCAAGAATGGTTTACTTTTATCTATTGACTTATGGTTATGGGCCTGGCACAATGCTGCACCACTCTGTGGATGCAGAGGTTGTTTGGATTCCAGGATCAGGACCCCATGCACAGAACTGGACGTGAATCTTTGATGTCCAGAAACAGCTAAATCATCCCCCCCCCCCCCAAGGTACAGTTTTTTCTCTCTCCCACTTGATGACAGCAGCACTACAGGGAATTTGAATGCAGGATCTCTTGCTCCCTAAGCAAGAGTCTTGCCTCTAGCCACCAAGCTCTAGTAGTGGGTTTTTGTTTTCAAATCACATGGGTAAGGAAGAGTGCATGACTTAAGTATAAGTTAAAGCATACAGTCAGTACTTTATAATCATAATTAAACATCTTATACCTGTCCATTGCACAATCTGTGAAGAGTGGCATGTACTTTGAGCATTTCCCAACTCTCCTATGCAACCCACATTCACTATTCATGGAAAATCAATGAGAAAACCCCGTCAACAGTGGGTTGCAACCCAGAGGAAATTGCCCCTAGGACTCCTATTGAACTCAATGGGCCTTTCAATGAAGAAAGTTATCTCTGCCTTAACTATGGAGCCACTACTGTGGCTCCATAATATCCACAGGCAATTTTTGAAAGAAAAGAACTCAGTTTCTTTTCCCAGCAGTAGAAAACTATAAAATAGTTTTTTCTTTAAAACAGAGTATAAACTGCATTGACAAGCCCACATCTATTCCTCACAAAGGAACCATTAAACTCTCCTGACTCTCAAATATACCAAGTAGTATTTCATGCTCTCACAAGAAGATGAGGAAACACATGGCAGCTTTTTATCTTTGGCCATGTCATTGTAATAATGTAGCTAGAAGCCTTCCATAAAAGACCAACATCCATTAATCCTTACTTTCAGCATGGTAACATCAGAATTACTTTGACAAACTGAACGACTGGAATAGAACGTCTTCCAAAAGAAAAGTTGAGGCACTGCAGAAATGTCCCTTCCCTGGTAATTTGGTAGCAGAGCAATGACACGGGTCTATGGGTGCTTTTAAATGAGACGTGTCCATTCATGGCCCCCCACCATCCATGCGTGCAACTGCTCATGTGATGGAGGTGCGTGGGGGAGGGAGGTGCACGCACCTTAAATGCATGAGGTGCGTGAGTTATGCGTAACCCACGCAGCGACCACTCATTGCCCTACACGGAGTACTGCTGAAAAAGCCAGAGTGCCCATTGCGGGCCAAGGTGGCCGCATCTGTGTCTGGGGCAGTCATGTGGGAGCTGCTAATTTGAAGTGCTCCCCGTGCATGGGCACCCTGTACCTGCACCACTCAGCAGACCCAGACCCAGACCCCCACCCCTCCCGCAGCACTCATTTAAAAATACCCTATGAAAGCAAAAGACAGTCTTTGTCAATAGACTGAATTTCTTGATTTTAGGACTCCACCTGTGTGTCTTGATAAAAGGATTCTTTTTCTTCTTCTCTGGGCTGACAACATCTGTTCATTTGCTTTCATACTATGACAATAAAAGAAAACCACCACAATTCTTCCTCCTCACTTTTTTAGGGAAAGATTACAATTTCTGCATTTGTTTCATTCTGATTTTATTCTCCGTTATGGTGGTTGGGAAACAAAGATTGGAAAAATGTCTTTCAAAGTGTACTTGAGGGGTGAAACAGCAAGTGACAGCGGCAGTTCTTTTTGTCAAACATGTCCAATTCAGCACCGCCTTCATCTACACGGCAAACCCCACTGAAGCAGCAGCACTTACCGATATTTTCTGCCGCTTTCCGCTCAAGCATATCGCTGTTCTCCTCCTTTTTGAAAGTTTCAGATACTCTTGTGGACTTCCATGAACTGTTGTAAACCTTTGGCAACTTCTGGATAATTTCAAAAAATTGCATAAATTGCCGTGAACTTCTGTAAATTGCCATGAACTGTCATAAATTGCTGTGTGTACAGTTTTGTGATTGGTGGATCAGATGAGAGCCCTGATTTTTTACTGGTTTTAGTGGCTGTCCTTTCTGCTTGAACTAGCACATGGGTTTAGCTCTCCCTTTATTCCTTCTCTTTTTATTTGACTTCTGATGAGGGCTCACTCATTCGGCCCCTTGCATGCCAGAGCTACCCCATCGAACATAAGAAACCCACCTTACAACGGGCACACACAGAAACAGGACATTTGGATACATACCTGGTAAGTTGCTTTCTTATTCAATTGCATGCGATAGCAGAAAAGTAACTCGCTCACATTATACATGCCATTGACTGCAGGCACAGCAGCCAGCACAGCACGCATGCATTGCTTAGCATATTTTTTTTCCTTTTGAGGATATTTTTGACACAGGAAATTCTGCTAGCATGGGGCAATTTGGGCTTAAATTAAAGAGGAAGGAATAGATGCAGATCTCTTCTTCTGCTAAAGAAGGCTCCCCATTAACAACTTAATCCTCAAAGTGCTCTACCAGGGCAAGCCCCAGTCAGGTGAATGGGGCTTATTGTGTGATCAAACAATTTGAGGACTGAGTTGTGAAGAGGGAGCCTAAACAGTCTACTGATATACTGAAATGATGCTGAAAACTACGGGACAACTGCTGAAAATTGTCGTAAATGTCTCTAAAACTGCCATAACTGCCATAACTGCCATAAATTGGCATGAACTATCATAAACGCTGTAAAGGTTACGTACACTCCCATAAATTCCGCAACTGCTGTAAATTTTTGAAACTGCCGTAAATTGCCATGAAGTATTGTAAATTGCCGTTTCTTGTCATTGGGCCAGTAGCAGACAAGCCAAAAAAGCAGCAGACCAAAGCAGAATGGCAAACAATGCTGCCACTTCAGGCCTACGTAAGAGTTTTCAAAAAACAACCCCCCCTCCATATATCAAGGTAATATACAGCCCACTAAACTGTCCTATTACAATTCTTTTCTTGACAAATGCCATTTAGCTGCAGTGGCAGACAGGGGCGGCTGGTGGCTTTTTAGTTTGGAGGGGCAGTAAGGCCGGCCGGCCGGCGAGCTGGTGGGCGGAGCCAGAGCAACGGTAGGCGGAGCCAGGGCAATGGTAGGCGGAGCCAGGGCAATGGTAGGCGGAGCCAGGAGTTCCCAGGGTTAACATCAGATGGAAGAAAACCCAGTCTAAAATGCACTTCAAGCTTAAAAGGGAAACAGTGGCAAAACCCTGGCACAACCCAGGAGCTCCCAGGGTTAACATTGGATGGAAGAAAACA
>QEPC01013002.1:640091-669156 GCA_003113815.1 Sphenodon punctatus | reverse complement strand
GGGAGCTGAAAAAATTGACACCCAAATATCTAAATTGGGCCACCTGAGATATTTCATTTGGCCCAAGCCTCCAATGGTGAATTTCCTTATTCTTTCTCCTCCCAACAATCATAACCTTTGTTTTGCTGTAGTTTACAACTAGACCCTCTCTTGATGCATAGTCTCCCATGGCCTGCATGACCCTTCGAAGACCAATCAGGGAGTATGATATTAACACTGCATCATCTGCGTATAAAAGTACTCCAATCTTCCTGTCCCCTATCTGCGGCGGATGAGATTCTACAGTTAATAAATAGGGGGGCAGGTCATTTATGAAAAGATTGAAAAGGACAGGCGCCAAAAGGCACCCCTGCTTCACCCCTCGACCCACCTCCACCTTACTTGTAAGAGCACCCTCCCGGTTATAACGAACCTGGAGGGTGTTCCCTCCATGCAGCTGCATCAAGAGGAACAATAGTCGAGGCTCCACCCGCAGGGAGCTAAGCTTATCCCAAAAGCAGGTATAGGAATGCAGGCAGGCAGGCACATATAAAATGTTGTGTCTTATATTCCATCTAATTATGGTAGGTTTGCTGCATGCTGGAGGTGGGTAATGGGCATTGGGCGCATGAGCACAGATGGGAGTTCTTCCTGGTTTTGGCAGGTGGCAGCCAGGGTAGCTGTATATACCTACCTCTCCCCCTCTAACCTCCATCTCCCTCATTCTAGCTGGGAACCTCTCTCTCTCTCTCTGGCCATATAGTGCAGGTGACAGCATGGGTGGGATCGTGTCTGTCTCTCCTTCAAGCAGTGGGTGGACTTTCTCTCTCTCTCTCTCTCTTGGCAGCAACCTGGGCAGGCAGACAGGCACCTTGGCATGAGAGGCAGGAAGGCGGGCTGAGGCAGGCTTTGAGCTTGGCGGCAACCTGGGGTACAGAACCCTTGCCACAGATAGCATATAGGCCTGGCAGCAGCAGCTGTTTCTTGATGCCACTGCATCATGGCACAGACAGCATATAGGCCTGCCCTGGGGGTGATTGGCACATGAAGAAGCAGATATTGGTGGCCATGGTACAGAATAGCATACTCTGTACCATGGTATGGATAGCATATAGCCCAAGACCTGGGGGCCATCTCTGTGAGCGGAATGTCATCAAATGGGAGGAGGTCTAGATACTGAGGTGAGACAGGAAATCAAGTAAAACTCCCCTCCCACACCTAGTCACCTACCTAAATACCCACATACTAAATAACTGTGACAGAGACACAAACATGGGTATAATGTCACGACACCAATCCCCCTCACCCCCGATTGTCACGACTTTGCTAATCTGCACGTCTTAAGTGATATACTTTATTGACGGCCCTATGCACGGGAGCCAGCACCTTAAAGTCCAAGAGCATTGAGGTCCAGGCTAAGAATGATGAGGGGCAGGGGTAAGGGGGCTGGGCAGGGACAGGTGCCTGCTGGCTGAAGAGGGTGGAATTTCCCTGGCATTTTTTGGGTAACCCATGACAAGGCCACAGAACAAGGATCCTGGACTGTAGGAAAAATTTAAGATTATTTTAGGATTGAGATCATCCAGGGTGAGCTCCAAATCGTCAGAAGGCAAGCAAACTGAATACGTCGTTACTGTGGAAATCCTCAAGGAACTCAGCATTAAATGCAGGTTGCACAACCGGATATGCGTGTGCCATCAGTCAAATCTGTGAAGTGGAGAGGATTCAGAATGTGATCTGTAGGGATGTGCAAACACGAGCAGTCGATCCTAAGAGATAGGTAAGCGTTGCTGCGAAGGGATGGGCGATTTCCAATAGCCTCCATTTCCTGAAGTCGATCAAAAGTGAGTTGGGTACAGGATCTCCCATTCAGCCCCATTGTAATGTTCACCCAGCCCCTGCCTGCCGGTGCACTCATCCGAGCTATTACAGTCTACAAGATTGAGGAGCAAATGGCTGACGTGTAATACCAGCACCGGCAGACATTGGGTTGCTGGGGCAGAACTCATGGCACAGACAGCATAGGCAGCATTGGCAGCAGCGGCAGACATTGGATTGCCAGGACACAGTACCCATGGCACAGCAGACAGCAGCAGCAGAATTGACAGCACCCTGTGAGCGGAATGATGGCCCCCAGACCCATCACGGCGGATCCTAGGGCTAGAAGAGTGGCAGCTTGTAGATCTTGGCCACAGACCTCCCTGCCAGTAATGTAGGCCCCAGGACCCTGGCGGCGGGTCCTGGGGTTGGAGTGGCTGCTTCTTGATGTGGTGGAATGACAGCGCAGTGTGTGAGGAATGATGGCCCTGGACCCATGACAGTGGGTCCTGGGACTGGAGTGTCTGCTTCTTGATGCAGTGGAATGACAGCGCAGTGTGTGAGGAATGATGGCCCCAGAACCCTGGCGGCGGGTCCTGGGGCTGGAGTGGCTGCTTCATGATGTGGTTTTATGATGACTCTCTGTGAGTGGAAAGATGGGCCCCAGAACCTGTGGTACAGAAAGCATGGGCGGCATTGCCATCAGTAGGAGACATTGGATTGCTGGGGCACAGAACCCATGGCAAAGACAGCATATAGGCCTGGGAGCCATTGGCACTAGCACCAGCAGAAATTGGTTGCCAGGGTACAGAACCCTTGGCACAGACAGCATATAGGCCTGGCCTGGGGGCCATTGGCACTAGCACCAGCAGACACTGGTTGCCGGGGCAGGCAGTCAGGTGGCGTGGCATGAGCGGCAGTCAGGTAGACTGAGGCAGGCTTCGGGCTTTACCACCTGGGCAGGCGGGTGGGCAGGCAGGCAGCATGGCATGAGAAGCAGTAGGGGAGGCAGGCTTTGGCAGGCTTTGATCTAGTCAACCTGGGTGGGCAGACAGGCACCTTGGCATGGGAGGCAGGAAGGCAGACTGAGGCATGCTTTGAGCTTGGTGGCAAGCTGGGTGGGCAGACAGGCAGCAAGGCATGGGCAGGCAGGCTGGGACATTGGCAGCAGGGCACTCAGATAGGCTAGCAAAGACTGTGCAGCGCAAGATAGCGAAAGCCAGTCAGTGTAACATAGGTGGGCCGATATTGTGTAGCTATAGGCTGGCTCGCAGGTTTACAGTCTGTTTCCCAATGCCACCCTGCATAATGAGGTTAGTCAGATAAGGAGGCCGAGGTCTTCTACTATGAGAGAGAGAGGGAGAGAGAGAGAGAGAGAGAGAGGGGGGCAGGGCGGGTGCCAGGCATTGAGAGGGAGGGACAGCACATCAACAGCACAGAAGCAGTAGCCCTAGCCCAGATTGAGGAGGAGGAGCCCCATCCCGACTGCCCCTGGCATGGGATGGCATGTGCCACTGCACCATCACTCCTTGTTCAGGGGCAGCTCAGGGAATCCCAGCAGCAGTAGGTTCACCTTCAGGAACAGCAACTGCTCCACCAACTTGGGTCCCAGTTTCAGGTAGTGTGGGGCGCAAATGTCCCCCGAGATGGAGAAAGCCCTCTCACTGGGGATGCTGGTTGGTGGGCAGGATAGGATACCCTTGGCCACTTTGGACTGGGCTGGCCACAAATTGGCCTTGATGGCCCAGTAGGCCAAGGGATCACTTCTGGGATCAATGCATGGCTCCTCCTCCAGGTATGTCTCCACTGATGCTGAGGTGCCATCATACTCCCTCTGGTAGCTCTGGGTGGGCACCACCTGCCCACTGTCCTGAGCCATGCTGTTTGTCCTTTTGTGCTGGGCCCCATGCTCCCCAGAGTGGACTGCAGAGGAGGAGCTGCTGGCAGTAGGGGTCCTGCTGCTGCTGCTTCTCATCCTGCTGCTGGTGCTGCTGCTACCGCTAGGGCTGGGGGCAGGGATAGACCCAGAGGGCTGGAAGGGGTCGCTGCTCCCACTCCCACAATCCCCAGGGATATCCTGCTGCATGGCCCGCTCTGCCTGCTGGACCTTCTGCACCAGCGCAACCTTCCGGAGGCCAATGACCACTGTCTCACATTCCATGCTGCCCTTGATCCAGGGGTCTAGCATGGTTTCCAGGACATATTCGTCCTGGCGTAGGAATGTGTCAAATTGCGCACTCAGCCCCACCTTCAACTTACGCGCAAGGTCAATCGCCTCATCTGACATCCTCCGGCCCTGAGGGCCACAATCCCACCCCCACTCCCAGAATCTCATCCAGGCTTCTGCGGAGACTATGGACCAGCAGGGTCACCTGGCTGAGGGTGGCGGTGGAGGTGCTGAAGGTCTCCATGATGGCCAGGAATGGTCTCAGGAAGAAGACCGTGTGAGAAATAATCTCCCATTCCTCCCTGTTGTACCCTGTAGGTGCCTCAATGTCTGTCTCCAGTTCCACCTGATGCATGGTGGCTTTCTATTCAAGAAGCTGCTCGAGCATCAGGAAGGTGGAATTCCACCTGGTGGAGACATCCTAGAGCAGCGTTTGCACCAAGGACCCTTGCTCGGACTGCTTCTCCCAGAGGAGCTCGCTGCCCTTCACGCTGCGGTTGAAGAACCCTGGCAGCTTCCTCCCCTGGTTGACCAGGGAGCTAAGGGTGCCTGGCCCAATCCCCTTCTCCCCCAAGCCCAGAGCGTCCTTAACCACAAGATGGAGGGTGTGTGCGGTACAAGGGATGCTTGTGAAGCCCCCATCCTGGACTGCCTTTAGTATATTGGCTGTGTTGCCCATGGCCACACACCCCTTGGTGAAGGCCACGCCTAGCGTGACCCACTCCCTCACCATGGTGGCCAGGGCTGCCTCGAGCTTCCTCAAGATATGAGAGCTGTCTATGACTTGTGCCTGAAGCAGGGCCGACCTATACCCTGCTTCAGGTCCCCTCCTGCCACTGCCAACCGCTGTCTCTGGGTCCAGCCACCAGTGTGCAGTCACTGCCAGGTAGGTGTGCTGGGCATTTCTGGTGAACCACAGGTCGGTGGTGAAGTGGACTTTGCCCCCCCAGCCCCTGCCAGCAGCTTCCTCACCCACTCCTTCAAAGCCCTGTAGAGCTGTGGCACCACGGTCCGACTCAGGGTGGAGCAGGAAGGCATCTTAAAGTTGAGGGCCAGGAACCCAATCAGCCACTGGAAGCCCTTGTCCTCCACAATTGACAAGGGCTGCCCATCCAGGGCAATCATTTCTGTCAACAGGTGTTTGGCTTTCCCTTGGAAGTCAGTGCCACAGCGCCCTGACGATGGCCTTGACACATCCCCCCACCCCATCTCCTCCATGGAGGACTGATGGCACTGCTGGGGAGGCTCCTGCTGCTGTTTGCCCCCATACTGCTCCTGCTGCTAGAGGCAGCAGCAGTTGGGGAAGGATGCTGTCCCGCTGAAGGAGCCAGGTGACTGGCCATTGCAGTCGGGAACCCACTGGCATCCACTTCCCCTGCCTTCCCGCTGAGCAACAGAGCACTGTGGCATGCCTTGAGGTGCCTCGCCATTGCAATTGTGCTAAGGTTGGCGAGCACCTGCCCATGCTTCACCACTTTATTGCACAGCATGCACTGCATCTCTCTGGAATCATCTGCCCTCACCTGCTAAAATGATCCCAGACTGAGGATTTCTCCCCCCCTCCTGCCTTTTTGCCCACCCCGGTGGACGCACTGCTGCCAGCGCTGCTGGGAGGGAGAGAAGTCCGTGGCACTTGCAACACAGCTCTGGGAGGAGGGTCAGACATAGCCTCAGCTACAGACATCTCGTCCTCTGCGGCACTAGTGTCTACCTCTTCCTCACTGTCCGCAATCACGGTGATGTCCCGTGAAGGGGAGTACTGGGACCCTGAGGCTAGACTGCCCGTGCCCACCATTCTGATGGCACTCTCCCTGTGCCCCCCTCAGTAGCTCCTAGTGCTGCTGCTGCTGCTGCTGCTGCTGCTGCTCTCCTTACTGACATTGCCCGGGGATCGGGCCCTGCCTCTAGCAGCCAGGGTGGGATCCACCAGCTCAGGACTGCTGGGGATTGCCTCAACAGTGGGGGACATTGGTGGCCCTGGAGGAATATCGGAAGCAGCACCAGCACCTGCTCCAGCACCACCAGGAGCAGAGACAGATGTAACTTCAAGTCCTGAAGGCCTTCCAGTGCCCTGCGTGGCAGTGGAGGAGGGCACTGCTAGGAGGCGATGCTGTTGTCCTAAAGCAGGCCTGCTGAGTTTGGGGGGGGAGGGGTGATGTGCTCTGCCTCTGGCTACTGCTGCTGCCTGCTTCCACTCCCCTGGCATGGCCCTTCCCACCTCTGGCACGTGCCCCATTGCTTCCCCTATGAGCAGCAGACCGGCCTCTCCTTCCCTTCTCCATTTCTCCCTCCAAAATAATGTTTTTATTTGTTTGTATTTTTATGTTATTACATAAAAATAATGTTTTTATATGTTCGTTTATTTACATTTTTTATCTTATATCTATCTATCTACTACACTAAATCTAACTGTTATTAACTAATACTATTCTAAATGCTATGAACTAAATGGATTATCTAATAAGTACACAGGCCTACTCCTACAAACACGAAAACTAAATCACTAACACTATCTCTAAGCTAACTCCTAAGCTAACTCCTACATCTATCTATCTATCTATCTATCTATCTTGGATGGGGGGGAATCACAAACAACACAAGGAGGAGTACAAAACTGAAATGAAACCTAAATCAATCTAATAATCTTACTGTAAATGAAAAAACAGAGGAAGGGAAGGGAATCTGTGATGGAATATATGGGAGAGGGAAATGATTAAATGGAGGGAGGAGGGAGGAAGGAAGATTGAACACAGGGAACACGGGGAGGGGTAAAAACAAAAAATCACCACTAAATCTATCTAAGCTAAGCAGGGCCGGCCCCAGGGTTTGTGAGGCCATGTGCAAAGTCTTGGTGCGGGACCTAATTTGCATAATTAGGCACCACCTAATTATGCAAATGTATACATTTACATAAAACTTACTCCCTCTGGACAGGAAGGATTCCCATTCGCCACCTCTCTGAGCAACCATGGAGAAGCATGGCCTCCTAATACTTCCCCCCTTCCCCAGCTGAGTGTCTACCACCACTCCCCAGGAGTGGTTCCACTGCAGGGGCAGCCAAGCGGGCAGTGAAACAGGCACAGAGAGACTGACTGCGTCCACTGCCTTACTGGAGGAGGGGCCAGGGGGTGAGCTTAGCCAGTCTGGCCTCCAGGGCCTGTTACTTCTTGCTGCCAGTGCCGCCTGTGTCTTGTGCACGCATGCGGTGTGACCAGTCCAGAGGTGCTGCTATCACACACACAAGACACCCAAAATGCAGCTAGCTTATTAAGCGCATTATGCCATGAAAAGAGACATATAACCAGTTCAGTTGTGCCCCCATAATCAGTTCATGCTGCCCCCACCCCATAACCAGTTCATTTCTGCCCCCGCCCCCATATAATCTATTCACGCTGCCCCCACCCATAACCATTTAATTTGTGCCCACGGGGCAGCGTGAATTGATTATATGGGGGTGCAAATGAACTGGTTATGGGGTGCGGGTTTAAAGACAGTATTCCTGTTAGCAATAACTTCATTAAGAAGAGTTAGTGAAATAGCAGCCATAATAATCTCAGAACCATATTTGCAGATTTATTTTCCAAGACAGAATAGATATTGCTTTACATCCTAAATTCCTACCTAAGATAGTATAAGTAAGACAGTTGTGAGAATGTGGCCCTTTTTACACGGGTCTCTCCTCCCAGCCGTAAACACGCAGATTTCTGTGTGTTCATGGGTGGGGGAACCCCATGTGAATGACGTGGTGCACGCGCCCATGGTGAGTGGGGGTGCGTGCGCGCTCGCCTAACACGCATCCCCACTCACCCCCCCACTCATCCCCACGCACGGAGCAACCGGGGGAAATGGTGGTTACTATGTGGGTGTGGATGAGTGGTGGGTGAGTGGGGATGTGTGTGCAGCTGTGTGCATGCCCCATCCATGCACTGGCGCGCCCACGGACTCCCCACCCGGCGGAGCCATGTAAAAATATCATGTGAGGAGCCACTCGAAGAAGAACAGAAGGTTGCTACCTTGCAAACAAGGTTCTTTGAGATGGCTCCGAACATTCTCACAACACCCACCATTCCAGCCCCGCATGGAATTATTTTCTTATATTTCTAGAAAGGGTTGAAAGGAACTGTCATTCAGAGGGGGAGGGTTCTTTTTATACCAGAGGAGCTCAAGACCATCATGTGGTCTATAGGGTGAGCGCGCACAACCCAGTTGTGAGAATGTTGGGAGCCATCTCAAAGAACCTTCTTTACAAGGTAGCAACCTTCTGATCAGCACATGGGGAGGAGCTGTTTGTAAACAGCCTTATCTCCCAGCCTGATCCAGTGTCCACGCTGCTGCTGCTGCTGCCGCTGCAGCACTACTAGAAGGCAGAGGCAGGTGAGGGATGGGGTCTGGAGCCAGGGAGGGGAGGAATAATGACTCACTGGGGGAGAAGCTGGCTGCAGACTGCTGCCCAGCCAGGCAAGTGCGGGGCCTCAGCTGGCGGGGGGCCATGTGCGGCCGCACATGTGGCACATGCCTGGGGCCGGGTCTGCAGCTAAGCTAAATAAATGAATGAGAATATAGGGGTAGACGGGCTGGATGGGTGAAATGGGAGGAGGAGGATGGCAATGGATTTGGGAGCAGGGAAATGCTGGGTGAGGGAGTCTTATGAAATGCCTGCTGTTCAGGAACAGTGACTAGCTCAGAAGGTGTTGGGAAGGGGGGAGGCAGACAGTTTTGTTTCTTGCTGCGCCCATGTCACCGGAAGCCCCATTGGCCCGTGGCCAATCGCAGACTGCGAAACCAGTGGTCTGAGGCAAAAAGGGATGGTGATTGGTCAAGCTGACTGCTACTCCAAGCCTCTCCACCCCTGGTGCCTGGAAGTCTGTTCCGCAGCTGACTACCCCTCCCTGACATGCTGGACCTTCCAGTGACACTTTTTTGGTCACCCGAACGCGATCCGAACTGACCGAACTGTTCCGTCATTTCGACGTTCGGAATTGAGATCAGTTCGGTAAGTTAGTGTTCATGTTCGTGTTCAGTAATCTGAACAGGCCGAGTTTGGGTCGAACTCCAAACTTCCGAACCATGTTCGCCCATCCCTAGTGGGAGGAACTACACAAGATTGCGAGTGTAACATAGTCTTGGGCTATTGTAATGACAATCCTTTAGCTCTTGAGGTATCAAGCCTCGGGGCCCAAGAGGACGAGGCCCATACCCCAGGGAACAACTCATATGGGGTAGATGATAAACAGAATGTTCCCACCTCTTTTTGTTTGGTTGACTATCTAGATTTATCTAAGCCTGCTATTGATTGTGGGGAGTTTTCTAATTCTAGTACAGTCTGGGGCCTATTGGATATATTAGAGCCACCCTGTTCGAGTGGGCAAGGGAATGAATTGGAGTCAACTCCTGAAAAGGAAAAGGATATCATAAGGGAAAGGGTATTACATAGGATTGATGGATTATCCTTGGGAGAGGATGTTATGGGTCCTTTCCCTTGAGATATTATTAGTAAACAATGTGTAATTAATGCTCGATTTGCTAGAGAGGTTTTTACAAACCTGGAATATATACACTCACAGGTAGAGGAAATTAAGGAAACCATAACTCTCCTGACAAGGCTCTTAGTAGTTCATGAACAAGTTATGGAGGTGGGGGTCTCTAGACCTGTTACGTCCCTGGTCCAGGGACATAATTCTTCACCCCCTCCAAAGGACCTAAGGACTACCAATGTACAACCCAGGAAGTTTAACTTTCTTAAAGTCATGAATAAAAAAGGGAAACAAATATTAAAGTCCCATGTGGGGAAAAAGAGCAAAAGCCTTAGATTGGGTAGGAGGAGTATGAGGGTTAAAACTGCTTTTAATTTTAAAAAATTGTAGAGAAATTTGAATAAAGTGGTACTAAAGTCAGCCAATTCTTCTTCAAGAAAGAAGCTGGCAAATCAGAAAAAGGGGCTTGGTTCCATAATTTAGTCAACTCAGGAAAAGTGGTAGGAGAAGTGGATATCTCAGGGCCTAAAGAGAATAGTTCCTCTGTCATGGATATCAATGGGGGACATGAGAGTATGCAAAATTTGACTGGGTACTTATCTGAAGTCTCTCTTCTTGGGGTGGAAAGGTCTCATGAGACGATGCCCCCTAATTCTAACGGACTTGGAGCACCTATGATAAATAATATTCAGTCTGAAAGTTCTAACCATGGGAGGGATTTGAATGGTATTCAAGCTGAAGGATGGTGTTTCCCCCCCTCCCATATGGAAATTTCGGACTAGGGATGGGCGAACGCGGTTTGGATGTTCGGAGTTCAGACCGAACTCAGTCTGTTCGGACATCCGAACCGAACGTCTGAACCGAACTCTTGAATGACCAAACAGTTTGGTCGTGTTCGGATAAGTTCAGATGAGTTCTGGGGTGGGAAAAACGTCTTTTCAGGGCCAAAATTTCAGTTTTGGTTTCGTTATCGATAGTGCTGTTTTTGAATGTTCGGTCAAGTTCGGCCAAACCGAACTTGGCTGAACCAAACTATCGAACACGAACTTGGGTTTCGAACTGAATGATCGAACGTCCGAACATCCGAACCACGTTCTGTTCGCCCAGCCCTACTTCAGACAAGCAAGACCCAACTGGTGCTTAGTAATCATCCAAGCCAAAGGGGTTTCTTTCCAAGCGGAAGCGGTTTGAACATCTGCAGGGACAAATACATAAAGTCTCCTGATTAAGATTAACCCCATCTGATATAGACTCCATTCAATATTTGTCTCATAATTATGATACTGTCAGGGCACTGAAAACATTTACGTCGTCAAGTAGTTTGGGGAAAGTTTTCCAGCTAAGTTCACAATTAGCTCTCTTGGTAATAAGGATGGTTAGGTACCAATATAATTTGGTGATTTCCCCCTTGGCCCAGAGACAGGAAGAAGTATGTGGGGTAGGTCAAGAACCTCCCACATTTGAACATCAAGAGTCTTCATTAATTGCGGCATATGAGCTTCTCCCTGTGGAGGAACAGGGAAATAAAATTGATAGACTGACCACCCTTCGCAAAAGCTTAATTAAGATTAAGTCTAGAACTTCTCGGCCACTGCTGGACCCCATAACACAGATTATAATACCGCAGGTGGAGGGCCCCAATGTTTTCCTCCAAGTGGATCAGTCAGCTGCCCCCATTTGGAGGTGGCCTGAAGGGTCCCTTCAAAAAAGAGTGGAATCCAGGCGGGAGGATTTAGAGCCTGATAAGACAGAACAGTGTAGTTATAAGGGTAATTCCCTACCCGTTCAGTCCAATGTGGCAATTGCACTGGCACCTGAGAGTGAACTTAGTAAATTGTCCATGCAATTAGTGGAGTCTAAATCTGGGAAGGAGAAAAGATCTAAAGGCTGAGGTAAGGGGCTCCAGTTAGTAAAGACTGATTGACTTCAAGGCCACCATCGAGTAGATTTATCGATGGTGCCAATTCTGGCCTGGAATATGAGAGGTTTTGCCAATAAATTGATGGATTTGGATTGGGTAAATTTTGTGTGTATGCACAATGCTGTGTTGGTAGAAGATACTTGGTCTTTGACTTCAATTTTTAAGAATGGATATAGATGTTATAGTCTACCAGCTAAAAACCCAGATGGCAAGGGATGTCCTTCTGCAGGGTTGTTAACAATGTTAAAAGCTCATGGTTGGGTTTGGTTGTTCACCTTTACCCTGATAATGATATATGCTTGGCTATCAGAGTATTTGCTGATAAGGATTCATCGTAGATCCTAATTAATGTATATATCCCCCGATGGCCTTAAAGCTTGAGGTCCAAAATAAGTGGAATCAGTTCTCTTCCTTTTATGAAGAGTTAAAACTGGATTATACAGATAAGATATTGATGGGGGGGGGGGTGACATGAATGCAAGGCTGTGGGGGGATAGTGTGGGATGATGAAGATCTTCTCACTATGTATGAAATATGTGGAGTACCTACTCCAAAATTTAAGGACCCATGGTCAAATAGGGCTGGTATGAAATTGTATAAATTCCTGGGGCATCAAAATCTTTGTTTGATTAATGGATCATTTTTGAGCTCTGCTAGTGGAGATATAACCTTCAGGGTGGGCAATCGAAGTAGTACCATTGATTATATTCTGATTGACCCATCCAGTTGGTATATTGTCTCAAATTTTGAAATCTTGCACCAATTTGAAAGTGATCATTCCCCACTGGTGCTTTCCTTGGTGGCCGACCTATTTTGTGGGTCATGTGGGGAAGGGAAAACTCAGGTGATGCAACATGGTTGTAGCAAAAAAAAATCCTTATGTTTCTAATAAAAGACTCCTCTGGGATGGAGAATTAGCGGATTGCGTGACCCTTAGGTTGAATGAACCAGATCTTCTTAAATTGAGAAATCAAGTATTGTCCATAGATGACCCTTATGAGACCCCCCGACCCCCTCCCAGTATGCAATTAATTGCTGATAGTCTTAAGCCATCTAGTAAAGGAAATTATAATGGGGGGGGGCGTCCAAGAAAGAAACCAAATAGGCTGGTTCAACCCAGAGAGTGTTGGAAGACTAAACGTCAGCTGAACAAGGAATTGAGGAAAGTTGGTAAAGCTAGTATTTTTCGGGCTGAGTTCCATGCACTTTGTACCCCATACAAGTCCCTTGTTCAAAGGAAAAAAAGGGAGTACTATGACCAACAATGGACCATGTTGAAAAAGACACTTCAAAAGCATGATAACAGGACTTTTTGGAGATTGGTTGCTAAAGGCTCTGGTTCATATCAAGGCCAGCTGGAGTTTATTATTCCCCCCCACCAAGGACTGGGTTCAATATTTTTCTAGTATTTTTATGGGTGTGGAACATCTGATTCCAGTCTACAGTGAGCTGTTCAACCAGGAACAGTTGTTTCCTTAGTAGTTGACAGAGGATATAATGGGGAGGTTGATAACCCGGCAAAAAAATAGTAAGGCATCCCAGAGGAGGTATATGCCTTGAACTTAGATTGATGGATTCCACTGTTGGTACGCTGGTTCAATTCTATTATCCAGTTGGGTATTATACCAGAATCTTGGAAAGGACACATTGTAATACCCATTTATAAAAAGGGTCATAAGGACCTGCCATCCTCATATAGGCCAATTAGCCTCTTAAATGTTTCCTCTAAAATTTTTGCTAGACATTTATTGTTACATCTGGATAAATGGATGGGGGACCATAATCCACTTTCTGAGGCTCAGGCAGGTTTCAGGGAGGGGAAATCAACAACTGACCACATGTACACCTTCCAGCACTTGCTTCACAAGTACTGCAGGGTGAATAGGGTTTCACTCCATATAGCCTTTATTGATTTAAGGGTGGCATTTTATTCTCTTGATAGGAGACTGTTATGGGCTAAGCTTCAGGATCAGGGGGTGGATCCCCCTCTCCTGAACTGGATTATTACTTTACATCAGAATAATTCAGACCAAGTACGGTATGGCACTCGAGGAGAGGTAACAGAAAAGTTCAATGTAGATAAAGGGGTTCGACACGGATGTGTATTAGCTCCTACTTTGTTTAACTTGTATGTTAATGACATCTTAACCTCTATGCAAAGTTTGGATTTCCATCCTCCGCATCTGTTGAGTACTCCGGTAGGAGTCCTAGCATTTGCTGATGATATAATGATTTTGACTAGAACCCCTATTGGACTCCGGAGATCCTTAAATAAATTTATGTGTGCCATAAATAAGCTCAAGGTGAATTACGAGAAGAAAAAGGTTGTCACCTGGGGTAGACCCGTTTGTTTTTCTTGGTCTATGGATGGGGTTAGTCTGCAAGTATTAAAATAATTTTGTTATTTGTGCCTTGTGCTCGGTCCTGGCACGAGTTGGAAGAAACATCACAGAGAAATCAAAATAAAGGCTTATCAATCATCCATGGCAACAATTAAATTTCATAGCACTTATGCCTGCAGATCCCTGGTGAATACGCTAAATGCTTATAAGGTCAAAATGGTTGCTCAATTGTCCTATGGTTCTGAGGTTTGAGCGTGGTCAGTTTATCATTCTAATAACATAGAAAAAAATAAATTCCTCCGCCAACTCCTTGGTCTTCCCCAGGCTATGCCAGCAGCTTTTTTTACAGCTGGAAACTGGTATTTCCAACCTGGTAACAATCCTGACTATCAGGAACCTTGGGATACTGGTTCAAGTTGCTGGCTGCATCTCCCTTAAAATATGCTAAGTTGTGCTGGATTGAGGATATGGGTAGGTCGGCTAGCATGCATTCACCCTGGCTAAGGTTTGTTAGACAGAGCTTGCATAAAATAGGCCTCGGTTATTTTGCTAATATCAAGGAGAGAATTTATTCCCTGCAGGAGAAGGACCTGGTTTACCAGAGTCTTAAGGATATTTCCTGACAGGAAGCTATGGCTAGGGTCCACTCCTCTAGGATGACATCTTTATACCCATTATGGAAGTTTCATGGTATAGAACCATAGCTGAAAATGGCTTTGGATTGGAAACTGAGAAAGCTTATTACAGACTTAGGACTGAGCAAATACCCACGGCTATTAGCAGGGAAGAAGGGAAGGGATCCCGAGGGAACAAAGGCTATGCTCTAAGTTGCGATCAGGGGGTGGTGGAAGATTCAATCCACTGTATTTTGGAATGTCCCCGCATGCAAGTGCTTAGGGATAGATACCTCCCCCTTCAGAAGGATTTTTCTTGCCATTTTTTTGCATAATTTATTTTTAATTTGGTTGCTTCATCGATCTGATTTAAAAATTGTTCGTAATTTGGCAATTTTTGCATTAAAATGGGAAGGTAAAGGTAATTTTTAAGGATAAGTTCTGTTTGTAGTTATGTCCTCCTGTGTCTAAGTTGGGGGCTGGTACTCCCTCCTAGGGAATTTTATAGTCTGTTAACATTTATGTGCTGTGCATGGCAACAGCTGAACCAGATTAATAAGATTTGATTGGTAATCAATTAATACCTGATGGACTACCATTTTCATTATCAAATTTCTGGTTTACCAAGGTCTGGTGGGAGGGGGATGATTTCAGTCCCAACGGGACTGCCATCTGGTCCCATCCCTCCCTTGAGAGAGTCAGCTCACAAAGGCTAGGACCTATTCCCACATCTGTTGAGCAGATGCTTCATTTATTTTCCTCAAACAACACCCCCACCTCCTGCGTTGACCATATCTACTAAATCACCCCAAACCCAGCAGTTAAATGTGTCCCTGGCTGCTCAAAATGGGAAACTATGAAGATGAGGGTGCTGTGGGGAAGGCAAACCCCATGCCAAATTTCCCTGCTGGACAAATGGCCCAGATTCTTATGTACTCTTGCTGGCCGCATTCTGTGCTTTACCCCTCCTGCATTGCCCTAGAGTTAAGTGGCGGCATCTACCTTCCCTAGTGAGACTAGGGAGGGGGATTCTTCCTGTAGGAGAAGGTAAAGTCTAAAACTGATCTATATGTGGCAGGGATGCAAGAGGGATAGATTTGACTAGCATACAGGACAATGGAGCTACTTCAAGTGAATCATTAGACCTACTTACTGAAATATGGGAGGGGTGGGGGTGACCACTTCAGTAAGCACGTGAAGTGTTTGAAAGACAACTACAGGTGGGAGGTTAAAGATTAATCCAACAGGTCATAAAATCAATATCTCCATTTAATCTTTATTTTTTACATGTAGCAAGGTTGTGAAGTGACATTTCTAGCCTTCAGTTCATCCCTTTGAGGATGAGGACTGACAGTCTAGAGGTGGAGTACTCATGTTGTTTAAAAAATAGAATATAAAAAAAATGTCTGTGCGCAACAAGATTGTCCTTTCTTGTTTGACCTTCAAGAGCTTGCAGATTGTTGCTATTTGGGTACTATTTATGCATTGTACAAAATATACCACTGACACGGATTGGTATGTGTAGGTTCCATGTATCTTGAATTCTTAAGTCATGATTTTAAAACACATCCTTAGAGAGAGTTCATCCAAGTATGAGTGACTATACCATTCATCTGTATGCATGTGTAGCTATGCTCATGATGGGGTATGTCTCTTCCTCAACTTCTGGCCCTCTAGGATCTGCTCAGTCAGGTAAGAGCAAGTGTAACTGAGCTGAAACACGTAATGCATTTGCTACCCATGGGTAATTCCCGTAATTCTGAGTGCCATGTTGGGGGCCTGCCTTGCTGCCTGACTACTGATCAGACACTCGATTACTCAGAAACATGGGGTGTAACAGCGTGCCTGGACTGTGACCCTATCCCTTTAGGATTGCAGGGGCTGAAGAGGATAGGGATGGCCGAACGTGGTTCGGAAGTTCGGAGTTCGGCCCGAACTCGGCCTGTTCGGACGACTGAATCCGAACAGAACTTCTGAACATGAACTGGCCAAACCGAACTCAATCCCGAACGTCAAAATGGTCAAACAGTTCGGTCAGTTCAGATCGCATTCGGGTGAGTTCAGGTGGCAAAAAAAGGATCACTGAAAGGTCAAACGTGACAGGGAGGGGTAATACTAGTCACTGAGGAGCAGACTTCCAGGCACCAGGGGCGGAGAGGCTTGCAAGAAATGAAACTATCTGCCTCCCCCCTTCCCAACACCTTCTGAGCTAGTCACTGTTCCTGAACAGCAGGCGTTGAGTAGGATTATTAAATTGCTTTAAGTTTCATTTCAGTTTTGTACTGAAATGAAACTTAAACCTTAAACTGAAACCTTGTGTTGTTTGTGATTCCCCCCATCCCATAGATAGATAGATAGATAGATAGATAGATAGATAGATAGATGGACAGTAGAGAGTTGTAGGAGTTAGCTTAGTGATAGAGATAGCGTTAGTGATTTAGTTTTAGTGTTTGTAGGAGTAGGCCTGTGTACTTATTAGATAATCCATTTAGTTCATAGCATTTAGAATAGCTAATAGCAGTTAGATTTAGTGTAGATAGATAGATATAATATTAAATTTTAAAAAATAATTAAAAAACCCCATATAAAAGCAAAAACAAACAAATAAAAACCAAAAAAACCCATATAAAACCAAATAAAAAACCAAAAAAAATATAAAAAACAACAAAAACACCCATAACAAAACATTTCCCAAACGGCCGAACCCAAACCGAACGGCCGAACCTGAACGGCCGAACCCGAACCCGGCTAACTAACTGAACAGCCGAACCGAACGGACGAACCGAATGCAGCCGAACCAAATGGCCAAACCTGAACCGCGATCTGTTCGCCCATCCCTAGAAGAGGATTTTCCCTTTAAAAGTTGAGTCCGCCAGGTGAATGGAAGAAGGAAGAGTGAAGTTTTGGACTGCAGATGAAGTAAGGAGGAACCTGCGGGGTGGTTGGTGGACTGAGACTCTGACTGAAAGGGGGCTTGGAAGAGGAGCAGCTGCTTCTGGGAGGAGTGCAAGAGCAGGCCAGCAATGATGTAAAGTTAACAAGCTACAGTGGACAAGCAACGGGGCAGAGAGTGGACTGCTGCAAAGGACCTGGGAGGCTTGCCACTGAGGCTTGGGCATGGCCAGCAGCAGGAGCCCTGGCCAGACCCCCAGAGGGAGTGAGGAGCTGCCAGTTCAACAAGAGCAGGGGCCACAAAAGAGACGACATATCAGAATGTCAGTGGTGAGGCAGGACTTGGGGACTGGGTGGGATCCTGTGAGGGAGATGGAAGCCATTCTGTTCCCTGTCCAGCTTTCTTACTTTGTCTGGGGCTGACAGCTCTCTTGGTGGGGAAAGCATCCTGATGGCAAATTTTCAGGAATGGGAGGAGGTGGGGAGAGCTCTTTCTTTCAGCTCCATCACTTCTATCTGTTTCCAGACCCAGACAAGATAATCATGTGGCTAAACATGTGCAAAACAACTACAGTACTTCTCCCTATTTGCCATTACTGAAAATTAGAGATTGGGAAGCTTTCCCTACCAAGGCAGCTTCCAGCCACAGGTAAGGTAAGAAAACTGGGCAAGGAACAGTGTGCCTTCCTCCCCCCCCCCCCCCCCCCTGCAATCAGCACCCGGTATTCTGTTTTTTAAGATTCTCATTTTTCTTGGTGATAATCCAACTGATTCTCATCTTATTCTTGTTTGCAAGAATGAGATGAGAATTGTAATTCCAGCTGAGAAACATGAGAAACTGAGAACCAAGTTACAGCCCTAGCTACCAAGTTACTGATTTGCCATTTTACCAATCAGTGAATGGCAAATTGCTACAGCAACTCAGAAAAACTGGCTAAAATGTTGGAAAATTAGCATGAAAATTAGTAAATCCATAACTTGACTAGCTCCTTCGGCATTAATCAGGTACCAATTAGTAATTGATTTTACCATGTCAGGTCAAATAAAGGAATTTTACAAGTATACCTGTTCTTGTAGGTACTCATTTTAAGCACTAGTGCAAACATTGTGCTGCAGGAAGTGTTGCTCTTATGCCTATCGTACTCAGAAATACATTCCCATCTTGGGGGGAGGGGGAGGCGAGGAGTGAGAAGCAGAAGAAGAGCAGTAAGTTACTTTGATCCTTTTCAGAGTGTAGCTTATACCCGTTCTGCTTGGCTATCTATATTGGTATCTGAGTCATCCCTCCATGACCAAAGCTCTTCCACCTCTTGTACACAGCGCTGCAATCTTAGTGGCTGTTAGTGGGCTGAGAGCAAAACTAAAGAAGTGGAATACTCCTCCATGTAGTTGAGTAAGGCATACTAGCTGCCTAGCCCTTAAGGTGCTGGACTTGGATCTGGAAGACCAAGATTCCAATCTCACCCCAGCCAATGAAATCACTGGCTAGCCTTGGGCAAGTCACAACCTCTCAGCCTCAGTTTCCCATCTGTAGAATGGGAATGTGTGTGTGTCTGTCTTTTCCCCGTGGTCCCCTCATCTTTGTCCATCTTAGATTGTAAGCCCACAAAGCAGGAACCTGTCTCCAAAATCTGTGTCTAAAGTGCTGCATATGCCTAGTAGTGCTATAGAAATTATAAGTAGCAGTAGTAGATAGCTCAACTCTCTCTTTTACCATAATCTACCTTCAGGCCTCAGCAACTGGAATTCAAGATTCCAGCTTAATGGCAAGAACACTGCTGAAACTTTTAACTACATACTTTTAAAAGGCATTGTATATTTTATAGATGAACTTTGTGAATGTGATGTATCACGTTTACACCCATGTAGACATCTTTTAACAAACCAGAAGTGCCCTTTTGAACCCACCAACGGCTAAGTCATTTTTCACTGAACAAGAATATTTGAGATAATATCTGCAGGAGAGTATATCTTCATTGAAGAAATATTCAGTCTTTGCTGACATGTTGTTTCTGGAATAATCACTCTGGATAGGCTTTGGTGAGATGATACAGAGCATTCAAGCATAAAAAATAAATAAATTCATGTCATTCTTTAACTGGAAGGAAAGCAGTTGCTATGGAGTCTTTAAGTTTCTAAATGCCCCTAGGCAGCCTCAATGAAAATGAGATTTATGTGAAGAACTTTGCCCTGCTATCAAAACAGGTGAAACTGACATTAATACAAATTTCACAAAAATGGTTTCACTGACTGCAACTTATGATCTCTACTGTGAATAATAATGAATCACGTTCTGTCTGAAAATAATACACCAATTTCTGTTTGCAAATTGTCAAAGGATTGTAATTTCCTTAAGCCTATTCATTCAAAATTATTCTAAAAAATATTTTTTTCTGTCAATTATTCTTGGTTCTAGTTTATTTGCAAAAAGTTTTCTTTGAATGCTTGAAACATCAGGTAGTTCGACAAAACACTTTGGTCACTAATCATGTTCTTATTTACTAAATGGATGAATTTTACCTTTCCACAAGTGGGACAGACCTTGAATGGGTTCAGAATTTAATTAAATCATTTTTCTGGGAAGATTTCTGCTACTAAAATTTGTTTGCTAGTCAATATTAGTAAAAAGTCAATACAAACAGAATGCCAAAAAACACTCTAATAAGCTATGCATACTCTTTCACTAGGCAGTTTGATACCCCACAGGAATAGAATAATAGTTCCCGTATACGAATAGACGATATTTCTATATGGGTATGCCAGCCCCTCGTACAAACATGGCACATTTCCATTAACAATCCATTGGATTATTAGACACATTCCAAATGGATAGCAACATGTCTCTTTAAACCTGTGTTTTTAATGGTTTTAAAGAGAAGGTAGCAATACATGGGAGATGGCTGCTTCCATCACCACCTTTTACCGAAAACCCTCTTGGGAGCTGGTTTCAGGCTTCCACTATCTACAATCATTAGAGTTAAAAGGACTAGTCACCAAAAAATGTTTAAATTTATTTATTTCAAAAAAATGAGTATCCCACACCCATCTTGCCTCAGGCAGCTCAGGGCGGCTAACAGAAAATTAGTAAAAACATAAAAGCACATAAAACCAATACAGTATAAATACAACCACACTGGAGATAAACACACACACACCCAACCAGCCCCTCACCCACTACCCGTCTCCACCACCAAAAGCCAGGTGGAAAAGCCAGGTCTTATAAAGTCAGTGGAAGGAGGGACGGTCCGGGACAGATGACCCTCCACCAGGAAGGAGTTCCACAGCCTTGGAGTGGCCACTGAGAATGCACTCCCCATAGTTGCCACCTGAGACATCGGGGGTGGAGGGAGGGGGACCTTGAGAAGGGCGCTCCTGGCCAACCGCAGGTGCCGATCCAGAACCCAGGGAGTGAGGCGGTCCTGCAGGTAAGTAGGGCCCAGTCCATATCAAAACCAACACAAATTCAATACAGCCATAGAATTTGTCTAACTGATTCTCTACAGACAAAGCTGATATTAACTGCTACTCATCTTTGGTTCATCAGATATCCATTCCAGTTATTCTGGTTTGATTATTTAGCTTTTTTCAGTATTTTTGTTGTTGGACATTTCAGTATTTCATGTATTTCATTTGTGCACGCTTATTACTATTGTTTATGTGCATAGGGTTGCCGCTTCTTGAGGTTTTGACCCTGACACTCCCGTGCCTCATCCTTTGTATACCCATTATGCTAGCTATCCAGCTGTATGTCTCAGGGTGATTTCAGATGTGATGGGGCATCTATTGGCCCCATCACGGACTCACCTTTTGCTTCCCTGCTGGTATCAAAACATCACGTCCAGCACACGTGCTGGCTGATTCTGGTGGGGAATCTGGGGGGGCGGGGATGCACGGTGCAACACGCGGCCACACAGCCCCTGCCCCCCCATGCTCCCCCAGCCGCCTGCCCTCCTGGAGACAGGTGGGCACAGCGACCAATCCGGATGCTGCGCCTGATTCCGATCCATTGCCATCCACCGATTCCGGGCCGTGGTTCAATTAACCATGCTTTCGGGAATGGTGCCCGGACCATCCTCGAAAGCATGGTTATTTCGCTCACCGCCAGTGGTTCACCGTGGTGAACATTTGGCGGTGAGCAACCAGATGTTACGGGACCATCCACCACCACGGGGGATTTATCGTGGTTGAGTGTGGTAACGTAACATCTGAAAATACTCTCAGTTCTCATCACAAGCACATTATAATGCTTAGAGGAATTACAACATGGATAGAGAGCTGCTGGCTCAAAATCATCCCAGAAAGTATAGCTAAAGAAGTGGGCCCAAGGAGCTTTGAAGAACTGGCAGAATTGCTCTTGTCAAGTCCTTCATAGTTGAGGAAATCTGTTGTCTACCCCAGGAGTAATGTGATATTCTCCCAGCTTCGTCAGACCCTGGCTCAGTTCTGGCCCAATATAATTAGTCTCAGACACTAATTTCTGGACTAAACAGGGCTCTAAATAAAAGAAGAATTTATTTATTTATTTATTTATTTATTTATTTATTTAGCAGTTTTATACCCACCCCTCCTGCCACAGGCAGCCTGGGGCGGCTAACAAAATCCATCAATAAAATACAATAAAACATATAAAAACATCATATAATAATAATAACAATAAAAATAAGAAGACAAAAAATCCATAACCCCCCACCCCAACCACCCTCACCCTTCTCCCTCACCAAACGCCTGACAGAACAGTCAGGTCTTACACTTCCTGTGGAAAACTGGGAGGTCCGAGGCCAGGCAGGCCTCCACCGGGAGGGAGTTCCAAAGGCATGGCACAGCCACTGAGAATACCCTTTCCTGCGTGTCCCCCTGGAAAACCTGAGGGACCTCCAACAGGGCACCCCCAGATGACCACAGGGCATGGTCCAGAACCCGGGGAGTGAGGCGATCTCGCAAATAGGCAGGGCCCAGACCATGCAAGGCTTTATAGGTCAAGACCAACACTTTGAATCGGGCCCGGAAAACTATTGGCAGTCAGTGCAGAGATCGGAGCACCGGTGTAATGTACTCCCAGTGACCCAGCCTCACCAGGAGCCAGGCCACTGCATTCTGCACTAGCTGCAGCTTCTGAACCATCACCATAGGTACTAGTGGGAAAGGGTGGGGAGCATTGTCCCATTTCCTGTACCCCCCTACCTTGCTCTCCCATCCTCCAACTCCCCACAGCCTGCCCAACCCTGAGTCCAGCTGTCTCTCAGCTGAGCTGCTTGAGTGTATGAAAATAAAGTCAAGGGTCCATGTGTCATGCACCACTTGGAATCAGAGCAGAGTTGTGACAGAATCAGGGCCAGGAAAGAGTTCCAGCAGGATCAGGACCAGGTGAATGTCAAAAATGCAGAACAATCCAGGAACATTGTCGGACTCAAGCAGACAGTCAAGCCGGAGAATCAGTCAAGCATGTAGAATGGGAGCTGGAGGCAGGATGCACAGGAGGCCTAAATGTTGCTTTGCCTGCCTCCTGCTTCCTGTTATGTGCCTCTTATACTTAATAGGCATAACCAGTGGCCAATCAGAACCTTGTGGGTGGGACTTCCTCCAGTTTTCCATGCAAACAAACAAGACAAACAGAAAAGTGGGGGAGGGGTGGTCCATGTGAAAACGGGTGGATCATACAGTCAGGTGGCATGGACTGAAGGAAGTAACTACAGGGGAAGGAAAACAAGGGGCTGGGTATATGTCCATGACATGCCTCATCCCATCTATGCCATGCCTCCTCCTGTGGATACCCAGTCCCTTGTTTTACTTCCCTGTTACCTCCTGCAGCCTCTGGCACCTGATCCTCCTGCCTTCCCATCTCCCTTTAGTAGTCAGCCAAATATCCCCTGCCTCGATCTCCCTCTCCTCAGTCACCTCTCAGCTGGCTGGTTGTGCTAGTGAGGGAGAAAGGGGACTTGGTGGCACATGTGCAAAAGTGCACAGTGCTCCATGGCTATCTGGCACATGCAAAAAATTGCATGGAGGCCCTTTGTACTTCTGTGCATGCATCTCAGCTCAGGCATGCCTCCACTGTTTCTTATCCTGGCACACCTGATTTGAGGCACATGCGCAGAAGTACAAAGGGCCTCCATGCACTGTATTTGCATGTGCCAGACAGCCATGGAGCACTGTGGCTGGCCAGCTGGGAGTCAGGAGGGAAGAGGGAGAATGAGGACTTGTCCAGGCTGGCCGCAGGACATGCACATCTAGCTCTTTTGGGGAACAGGGGAAGGAGGGAGTAGCAGGGAGAGGCCAGGGTGGCAGCATCTGGAGGGCCCCTCCCCTTGCTCTTGATTCACTGATGTTCCGAGGGTGGACGGAATGGTCACCTGTGGAGCACTGGCACATTAAATGGAAGGGAGGGGCAGTAGGAAGAGCCAGGGCACAAAGGCATTTGTTTCTACAAAGAAACCCAGCCAATTAGGATGGTTTTAGGGTGCCTTTTCCAGGTATCTTAAAATCAGTCAGAGCCCTGAGCAGCTCTCTCCTCCCTCCCCTCTTTAGGAGAGGGGGTGGGGTGGGAACAGAAGACAAAGCAACAGCCTCAAACCAGTCTGGACCAGTTTGGACTGAGGCTGCTGCAGCAGAGAGCAGACTGGATTTCTCTACTTTGGTGAGTAATGTTTTTCAATTTTTTATGTATTTCTTTTTAATTTTTATTTATTTATTATTTATTGTTTTCCCCTGACTTTTGTTGCTCTTTACTATGGTACAGCCTTTCATCTCCCTTCCTAGAGTGTTGTATTTTTAAATTTTTATTTTGGATTTAGTTGGGTGGATATTTTTAATATATATATGCTTTTAAATACTTTTTGGTTTGGATATTTTGTGTATTGACAATATATTTTGGGATATATTTTACATTTTTATCATCCTTTTGATTTTTAAAAATTTTTTGGGGGGGGTTGGCCAGTTTTTTGGCCGGGGGTGGGGGGGGAGATCTGTGTGCAGCCATGGTGGGTGTAGTGAGTGTGTGCCTTTTCCCACGGGTGCACATCCACCTCCACCAATGGAGTATTGGGCATTGGATCCCATTGCTCCGTGTGTGGGTGATGGGTGGAGATGGGTATAGCATGGGAGTGTGCACGCACCTCCACGGCATTCACACGGGTGCCTCCACCCATCTCTGGAGAAAACTGCATGGAGATGGGTGGAGGCATCTTGTGTGAGAGGGGCTTTTATTTAGTTTGGATATTGGATATTTGGCTTAGATATTTTGTGCCTTGACTGAGTGCAGTAGGGGAAAATATGCAAACCAAATTTAAAACTCTTTGCAAAAGCTTTACTTGCAAACTTCTTTAATATTTTTGAAGCCATGTGAACACTTCAAAATTACTTGCTTTTAATGTGACCTTATATTGTCTTATACTGTTTCTGAAAGGAGAAAATAGTCGTGCTTTTTCTTGTGATAAGCCCTTTGAATTTTGACTCTCTTACACAGTGACCTGATGCTTGAGAAACTTTTTGTTGAACTTTGAATGTTAAAATTGGTTGGAATATTTTGGTGAGCTCATATAGTGGAAAAAAATAGACAGAATACAGAGCTTTTCTGAAGGATTTATTTGCTGACTTCTTGTATTCAGTCTTTTTGCTGTAGTGTGAATACTTCAAAAATGCTTGCTGTGCAGTTTGCACACCGCCTTGTGTGGTTTTAGTGTTTTTGAAAGGGGAAAACAAATAGTGGTAGCCACTCTGAATTTTTACCCCCAATCTACAAACTGTCTGATGCTACTGGGAATTTGGGATCTTAATGATTTTTTCATGTATTTTTTTCTGTTGTAAACTGGTCTGGAAAGTTGTAGGAAGGATACTGAAAGTGCTATATCCAAGGTGGGGAACCAATTGAACAAGCTCCAGGAATCAAGTAAAAGTTGGAGGCAGAGGTGCCTATATAGTGCACTCAGGAAGAGTAGGGTCCAGATCATGGATGTGTGCCATGAATATGTCCCCTATCCTTGTGCACATGCCCTCATCTCTGCTCCTTTCCCCTGAGTGCAGCCTTTCAGTGTTTGGGGATAGGAACTGCATCCAGAGGCCAAATCCAGGAACTGAAAAGGGCCAAATAAAAACTAGCTGCAAGCCCCAAATGGCCCCTGAGCTTGAGCTTATCTACCCCTTCACTAAACACTTTCCTGGTCATGCAAACAGGACTTAGCAGTGATGGGAGAAGACACTCCATCCTGACCCATCACTTCATTCACTAGACCATTTGTACAATGGGCTCTGCATGTATAATATAATTTCCCCCCTGACCTTTCTAGTGATCCACTTACAGCCTGAAGCTCAAGATCTAATTGTCCCTATTTTAACACACAGCTAGTCTCCTGCTTGTAAGATGTATATGACCAATCTAGATGCACAATCTGTGCCCTGCTGGGCTGGTGAATTCCAGAGTTTGCCTGCATGGTCTGGTGGGGAGGGAGAGCTACCCCTTCTGCTTAATCCAAATTTAACAGTAATTAATTTCCCAAAGAGGAGTCAGTGGAGTCTGCCTCATCCAGGGATATAAAGAAAAAAACAACAACACTGTGACATCAGTCAAGTCAGCACTTTGTGGGAGGAAACCCAGACTCTACAAGACAGCTGTGACAAAGCATCATACGGCAAGCAAAAAAGGAGAAGGCACTATGTGTAGTAAAGGACCATGCCTCAGACAGTGCATAAAGAAATTCAGGTGCTGACTTAGAAAAGGACTGCACCTAATATCAAGCATCTGTGGAATCCCAGAGACCTATGGGTATAAAAGAGAGAAACCCTCAGTGTAAAGGAAGGGAAGCATGGAGTAAAGAGTTCCTAGTCTGAATTCCACATGCAGGCAAACAGCAGAACCTGTCAGCAGCTACAGAGCACTATGGCAATTACAAGCAAGGAGTCCAGGCCTGTAAGTAATAGAAATGGAAGGACCTGAGAAGGCGACATTGCTCAGGAGAGAACAGTCTGCCAACAGGTCTTGCAGGTGGGGACCATCCGTGGTTGTGCCCAGAAGAAGGGCCCCTAAAGAATTATACAAAAAGGCATGGAGAACACCACAGTGGGAGCACCTTAAAGGGGCATTTGGGATGATGGAGTTTTATGGGATCTTAATTGTATCTTAGGTTTCTGATATTGTAAGCCACCCTGAGTCTTTGGAGAAGAGCGGGGTAGAAATGTAAACAACTACTAATTAATTAAAGAGACATTGCTTGGTGGAATGGGCTGACTAAAGGGGACGTGGAGGCCAGATTTAAAGGGCTGGACGTGACCTTAGGAAAAGAGATTTACTCCAGGATTGGGGTTGAACTATCAATACTGAGACTGATTTCTGTGTATCTGGGATCAGAAAGCTAAATTCCCCAAAGGTTCTTTTGGATCCCTCCAGCTGTGAGAGGCTATCACCCTGCTACAGTGGACAATCCAAATGTTCCAGAATATTGAGTTGAGATTCAAAATCATGAGGTTTTAACCAGTATTAAAACTGAATTTCTGAATCACCACTATCATAAAGAGGCCCATAAGATCTAGGGTTTCAAGTTCCTGTAAAAGGATGTCTCTTGAACCCCCTTTTCCTCCCAGCCCAGCGTGACTTAGTTCCCAGCTAATCACCTGTAACTAGGGTGGATTTTTCTCTTTGCAAAGAAAATTCAACCTTCGTCAGGTTTGCTCAGGTATCAAACCTGAGTCAGCCCTCCCACTCATGACTACCACTAGATAGAAAATACATAGACATGCAATGCTTATTCATAAGAATATATATTGCAAATCAGGTTAAACAAAGTGAGATTCAAGAGTGCACATCATTTAAATATAAGCATAATGCAAGTTTAATCAAGTAGGGTTTTCCTAACTATTCTTACCCTACCTGAAGTCCAAAGAATAACTGTCCATTCCCAGCTGCGAGGGTAAAGCTAGGGACCACATTATCCCCCAGGCCTTGAGGTTCCCCACCTGTGGTGTAAGGGAAGGAAAGCAGATATGGGAGGGGCTGATCTGAGGTTAGGAATTAGAAATGCAGCACCTTCAGTATGGTTCAGTAGCTAAGCTATAGTTTTCTAAAATAATCTGTCCTATGCTGCCTCCAAAGTGAACTCTTATATTCTTGTACTCCTCTCTCCCAACTGCAGCTGAGGTGGGGGAAGGAATGAGGGAACTATTTGGGTTCTTTCATAAAATATCAAGACTGAAGTTTACACTGAAGGTTTCCCCATGGTTAGGCATTTTTAGAGCCTTTCCTTGGTAGGGTGGATTCTCTGGTGTGTTCTGAGGGCTGAACTCACCCTGGGTGCAGTCAGATGAGCTGTAGGACCTGATCCCTGTGTGGCCCAGTGATGGGATATTGCCACTGCCACACTTCAGGATATGTGTGGGAAGCCAGTCAGATGGTTGTGAGGAAGCTGGGCAGGTCAAGCCCTGTTGGAGCTGCCACTGTGACTTGGGAGGGCTGGGGTGCCACCCACACAAATGGGCACATGGCCTACCCCACCTTTTCCCTCAGCCAGACTGAGATACAGCCTCTGGTCATGCACCTGGGCATCCTTATCCCAGCTGGGGTAAGGCTGCTCCATGACATGTCCTCAGAATTTTTTCAAGGATGCATCGCAGAGCAGTCAGCTGCTCACCCACTCTAGGGTGGGGGAGAACATCTGGCAGGCCCTGGGCACACAAACCACTGCATTGCATGGCTTATCTTCCAATGAAGGGGTAAGGCTACCTAATGCGTGGTAGCATGTCTCATGTGGCTGCACCCCCTGTAGCATCTCTCAGTCAGGGGCAGACACATATACGGGTTCTCCCCTGTGTGGATTCTCCAAGGTATATTAAGTGCCCCAGCTTTTCCTGAAGCTTTCCTCACATCCTTAGCATATTCAGAGTTTCTCTGCTGAGTGGATTTAAAAAAAAAAAAAACAACCAGAAAATTTTAAACGTGAAAAAAACCCCACACATACATATAATGCCCCCTTATTTAAAAACAGACTTGAAACTTTGACCTGCCAATTTTTCTTTTCCTAGCACATAATCTACAGGAGCAAAAGCTGGTTTGCCCCTTTGATATTTTTTTTTTACAGAACATTTGCATTTCTCACTATTGCATGCCGCCACCATTGTAGTTTTTTGTTCTTCATACACTGTGGGTTTTTCCATTCATTGTGTATTTTATTCCATTGATCATGTAAGTGTGAAATTTTAATGAAGGCCCCACCCACTACCCCACTAGCCTAAAAGTCCACCCGCCACCACTGCTCTAGGGACCAGTCCATGTACATATAATTCACAGAGAAGACATTGAGTGCTTTTAGACAGGTGTCTCTCCGCCCATCACGAATGTTGCAGGACTGCATAGGACACCAATGCAGCACTGCAACTTGCATGGTGGGTGGGGAGGTGCTTGTCTAAAAACACCCATTTAGTTGGGCACAGTAGAAAATCTTCTAATGACAGTTATGCATCATAGATGACCATTTCATAACAGTGTAATTCTTTGCACCATCATGGAGAAGAAACCTATCTTATTATTTCATCTAGAGTACCAAAGATAACATTGGGTGATTTCAGACGTTACGGGTGGGCGGTTCACCATGGTGAACCCCCAGGGGGGGTGAACAGAACAACCACCCCCCGGGGTGAAGAAAAGCCCCTAACAGACGTGACGGGACCACGACCGGGAACCGGGCCAACCCATCACGGACCAGGGCAGCACAACAGACGTGCAGCCGATCCCCAGCCGTGGTCAAAACTCCCAGAAGGCACCGGGCAGGGGCGGGACGCAGACATGGCTGCCGAAGGGCAAACGAAGCCAGACGGCACAAAAGGGAACACCCACACAAGGGAAATGGGAAGGGAGGGGGGAAGAGCGAGAACAG
>QEPC01013002.1:612775-633798 GCA_003113815.1 Sphenodon punctatus | reverse complement strand
GTGCATAGTGTACTAAAGAAGACATATCTTCTTTCATTTTATGCTGGGCTGAATACATGGGTTATTTTAAGAAGCAGCCTGATGCCCTTAACCAAACAAGGAAAAGATATGCAGGCTTGTAAGCGATTTCTTGAAAAAGCAGAAATGTAAAGAAACAACGTGAATTTGATGAAATATGAAAAATGAACAAGGAAACTGATTTCTTATGAACTCTACAGCAATATGTTTTCTGGTATTGTCCTTGTACTACTGTGCATTATACCTGGCGAGATACTAGTGTCAATTCATATTCAGTACACATTTTTAACAGGCTGACAATCTACCTGATGTTTTTGTGCAAGATACAGTTCTGTGATGAATTATGAATTCTCTTTCCTTCTGGGTTTGTTTTCTGAAATAGTTTTACTGCTTTTAAAATATTTATTGTAAATATGCTTTGGAGAAAAGTGTGGAGATGTCTGTTATAATCTGTTTATCATGCTGAGGGAACATCAGACTTTCATATCCTGTCTTTCATATCCTGTTCACTCCCTTTGTTGGATTCAGAAGGGGAAGACTAAACATTAGGGGTGGGACTACCGGATGATCTGGTATCCGATACTGCCGGGTTTTGGGTGTACCGGCAGTATCGGATTACCCCGGTAATTGGGGGAATTTACCGGATTCCCCCTGTGCCGGATTTTTTTACATTGCGGCCATTCAAATGAATGGCCGCAATGTAAAAAAAAACCAGAAAAAAAGCAAACACTTTCCCTCCCCCGTCCAGGCTGTGTGGGTGGAAGGGGGGACACCCCACACCCACCCTGCCCAGCCTGGATTTTTTTAAAAACATTTTTTCCCTAAGTCCCTGGGCTCCGGGCCGCCACCGGCGACCCAGAGCCCGCACCAGCAGCACAGCAGGTAAGTGTACTGGTACCATTGATCCCTGGGGTGGGGGGTTGTTTAACTCCCCCCCCACCCCAGGGATCACCCTACCTCGCTCACCCAGGGATCACCCTACCTTGCCTTCAGCTCCGGGCGGCGGCGGCGGTGGCGGTCCGGAAGCCGGCTTCAGCTCTGCTGTGGCTGCCGGCTTCAGCACGCTAGTGACACGTACTTGGCCTTCCGGGGAACATCCGGGTCCAGGCTGGGCAGGGTGGGTGGGGGGTGTCCCCCCTTCCACCCGCACAGTCTGGGAGGGGAAGGGGGGAGGTTGTTGTTTTTTTCTCCATTGATTTCAATGGGGACAGTTCCCCATTGAAATCAATGGGAAAAAAACGGTACCGGTATAAATCTGGTATCCCAGTATTTTGAAATCCGGGAACCGGTAAATCCAGGAACCGGTATTTGCCCGGATGTCCCACCACTACTAAACATAATTGTGGATTCAATTCACCTGCACAATTATCGCGAGTCAACTTTTTGCTGCTGTTTTACATTTGTACAATTTCATATTTCTGTAATGCAGAGGTAAAAGCGAGTAGTGTAGGAACAGGAAGTCTGGGGTCATTACCAAAATTACCTCAGCCATAGCATATAAAAATGTGTTATGAACTATTTCACCTGAGAAGCTACACTGGTCACTGTAGGATATTTTGTATTAGTGTTCCCAGTGCCTTTATGCTGGAAACTCTTTTTCCTCATGAAAAGTGAAATTTGAAGTTTTTATCTCGGAGAAAAACAGAGTAAATGAACTAAAGCAAATAGACAAAGATAATTTTATATACACAGTTGTTTTTGAATATTTCCTAAAAAGACACTTATTTATTTATTTAATGTCAGTGAGCCAAACTTTCCACTGGAATAAATATACAGCTCCATGAACACTGACAAGCTGATACCCATTTGTGTCAGTTGGGAATTTGTGCCAACATATGAACACGATTACTTATCACAGCCATTTTCATGACACAAAGTTCCATCTATTGAAGCCAATGGCTCAGCTACCATTGACTTTAATGGATGGGAGATTATTACATCCTCTGTCTTGTTGAGTGAAACATTTCCACTTGCTAACTAATTGTTTTCGGTGAGGAAATCATCCAAGTGACTTAGGCCACTTTTACACGGATGCCACCCACCCAGAAACACCCAGAAACACTCATCGGCTGGGTAGAAGAGCGTCCATGTAAATGTCCATGGGTGGGTGGGGGAGCGTGCACGACCCACCCGCCAACACCCATGGAGCAGCCGGGAGGGAGTCGGAGCCCTCCGTGGGTGGAGGTGGGTGTGGATGGGTGATCAAAACCTGAGCATCCGTGTAAAAGCCAAAACACCCACACCCATGTGGAATGGACCAGCGGAGCCCCACTGCACCGGCACCACGGGGTACACACGTGCCACCACGCAGACATGCCCACAGGGTGGGGGGAACACCAGATGTCTGCCCAAGAGCCCATAAAGGAGGGAGCAAACACAGCACATGTGCGCAGGCTCCCATGATGGTGACCAGGAAGGCCCACGAGAAGGTAATGGGAGGCAATGCCGCCCCACATGGGGGAAGGGGCCGGGTGAGCACGGGGACCCTGGGGCAGCTGGGGGGGGGAAGCCCTGGGAAGGTGGTGCAGGTGGGGATGCGCCCTAGGCGGAAGGCACAAAGGGGGCAATGGGCCACCGGCAGGAAGGGCCAGGGGGGGAAACAGGGGGGGAAACGCACCAGGAAGTAACACGGCACATGTGTCCTGGCACAGGGCAGAGGGACCGTGCCGAAGGGCCCCCCGGTGGACAACCTCCAGCCCAGCACCTCCCAAGGGCATGGCCCAAGGAGCAGCAGCGAGAGTGAGGTGAGCGCCAGGTAACACAGGCCAGGGAGCAGCAGCATAACCCAGTTCCCTATTCCCAGCAGGCCAGCTCCCAGACCACGGAGCACCACACCACTGGGACGATGGCCGAGGAGGGCCTCCAAGACAGCCAGGTGAGCAAGGGGGAACCCTGGGGGGGGGCAGCAGGAGCCATAGTAACCCCTATCGCACTACCCCCAACAGGACACGACCACCACCACAGCATCCACAGCTACAGGGCGGGTCCCATGACATCAAGTTGGTCACACCCCCCACGGGTTACAAAAGGGGGAGCCCTGGTCCAGGCAGGAGGTCAAGGACTTTATACGCATGTGGGGGTCCAAAAGGGTCCAGCACAACCTGGTGCGAAGCTACAAGACCAGACAGGTCTATGAAGTCATCTCCCAGGAGATGCAGTGGCAGGGGTACAATAGGGATGTAACCCAATCCATGCAGCAGGCAAAGGACGTGTGGTCCAGATATAAACATATCAGGGACAATAATCTCAAGTCTGGCCAGGCCATGCACACAGCCAAGTTCCAGGAGGAGCTGGATAAGTTCCTCTGCATGGACGGGGACTTCGTGGCCTCCCACACACACGGCAGCATCTTCACCAGGGGCAGGCGCAGGGCCATCACCCAACCCACCCTGACAGACCCCACAGAGCAAGGGGAGAGGGTGCCCCTCGCAAGGCTGACCATGAAGCAGGAGGGTACAACCCCATCCCACAGGGGGAGAAGGCGCCCCGGGGATCAGAGCGCTGGACCACCACACTCCGCGCGTGCCCACAAGACCCACAGGCCATCCGGCCACAGGGACAGGGGGCATGCGGGGAGCAAGCGGAGACCCTGGATGTCCCCCAGAAGGCAGAGGAACTGGATCCAGGTATGATCACCCCAGCAAGGCCAGGGGGTTGGGGGTGGGTCCAGCCTGGACACAGTCACTGCGACCAGGGCCGGGGGCTGGCAAACAGTAATGGTACCCCCTCCCATTGCATCTCAAGCCAGTCTGGAGGTGCACGAGGTGGAGGTCATGGAGGAGGAGGAGGAGGGGGGCACAGCAGTGCCCCCACCACCAGGTGGGCCACCCTCCGTGGCAGGGCACATGGTCCATGGAGGGCCTGAGGGCAGAGGGGGGCGAAGGTACAGGGGGCGGTCACCTGGGGGCAAGAAACCACAAGCAGCAGGGCCCAAAAGGGGCAGGGCGGGGGTGCAGGTGGGAGGGGTGCATGAGCCCACGGTGGCCCCCAAGGCACATCCCTCCAGTCGGGGGCCATCCCATGGCTTACATCCACCAGGGGCCCACCCCATGACAGGGCAAGGCAGGGGGATCCTACAGGGAACGGCTGAGGAGAGCAGGCACGATATGGGGGCCGCCCCACCAGGAACTGAGGGCCGGCAGTAGTGGCCAGCGGGGCACGCAGCTAGGTGCACTAACGTCCTGTCCAACCTCCTGTTCACAGATCAGACACCCGCTCATGCGAGGGAAGCAGCTGCTGGCAGCGTGGAGCGGAACTGGGAGATGCAGGCCATGAACCGGTGGTGGAGGGAGGACCTCGGCAGGGAGCTGCTGGCAGAATCACAATCATCAGCCAAGGTGCACTCCCGTGAGTTCGCGCTCACCAGGAAGTTCATCATAGGGGAGGGGGAAAGGGACCGGGATATCCAAACCAAGCACACGCACCTGAGACTTCGCATCCGCCTGAATGTTTGTTTGTCTTCTCCCCTGTCTCTCCCACTGTCCCCCTCTCCCTGTCTCCCCCTCCTTGTATTTTAGATTGTAAGCCACAAGCAGGGGCCACGTCTATTTCTAAGTTCTGTACAGCGCCAGGCACATAGCTGGTGCTATATAAATGTTTATTATAATAATAATAATAATAATAATAAATAATTAATAATCCTGGCTGTCATGATGGCCCGGTGCCGCACCGAGCACCTCTGGGAAAGGCGCAAGGCTGCAGCCCTCCAACGTGAGCAGCAGTGCACCTGTGACAGGCTGGAGGGTCAGGTCGCATGGCTCATGGACCTCATGGGGGAGGCCATGGAGACCCTGTGGCGTGACCCCCAGCGCGACAGGCACTGCCATGCCACAGAAGGAGGGACAGCAACCGACCAACACCATGGTGGCTTCCCACTGGTGCCGGTGCCCCCCCCCTGCACCTCGGCCATCTGTGGTTCCCCCAGCAGCAACCCTATCAGGGCCTGGTCCACGAGGTCCCCCTCCCCCACATGGGGCAGCTGGACCCGCTTGTGGGGCCACCCATCCAGCCTGCACCCCCACTACCACCCTGATACCTCCCCTGGGAGGCAACACCCCCACCCCAAGACTGTGCACCCCAGGTCAAGCAACTGCCCATGGTGGCCCCTCCACCCCCACAGGTAAGGCCGCAGCACCCCGGGCTCCCGGGCGTTGTGGGATGCAACATGGGGGGGGGGCAATGGGAATCCGGGGAACTGCATGAGGCAGTACCCCGGAAGGGAACACATTGTGGAACCCACACTGAGCACAAGCAGTACACGAGATGGGGAGCAACAGCCATTGCCAGGGGCATGTGCACCTGCACGGTGTCGCCGTACATGATGGGTCAGGTGCTGTGATACCATGGACAGACCGTCCCCATGGGGGCACCTTCAGGGAGCACCCTACAGCACATGCCATGCTCATGTGGGGGTAGGGGGCTCCCCAGACCCCCATGGGGCACCCAAGTGCCCATGCACTGACAAGGGACAGAGGTGAGTGCACACGGTGATCCCTTAACCCATTCTTGCTCCTCCTCGCAGGGACCAACAGTGGAGGCTGGTGTGGAGCAGCCAGTGGATGACAGGGAGGCCAGACCATCAGACCAGAGAGCCCTGCTGTCAGCTGCGGCGAGGGCATGCCAACCAGAGAGCCCCGGTGGTGCAGCTAAGAGGGGAAGAGGCCGCCCCAAACGTTGACCCCCGCCCCCTTCCATTGTACATGTCTCCTCCAATAAAGATGTTGCACCTATACCTTGGAGGGCTGGGGGGGGGTTGTGCAGTGTGCAGGGGGGCACCGGCTGGTTGGGAGCTCTGTGCACTCCCTGCCCAGCCGACTGGGCCAGAGGCAAGGCCAGCGATGCCATCATGCAGGTGAGGTGGCAGGAACAGGTGTGCACTGGACCTTCTCACGTGAACTGGCATGTGTTAGCCATCAGACATGTGCGGGGCCAGCGCAGCCCTTGGCTGCCAGCTAGGGGAGGGCGCTCGCTGCCAGGCAACCCATAGGACCCATGTCCTGGAACCAGTAGGCCACACTTAGAATGGAGGGCCAGATGCAGGTAATGGGTAGGACCCAGCAGTCTGGAAGGGGGTCCCAGGCTTACAGACATGGGTGTGAGTCTGGCCCTGGCCATCCGGTTGGCTGGCCGGGCAGCAATGTGGTGGCAGATGCCGGCCCTGTTCCCCTTAGAGCCAGGGGGACTGCCCCTCTGTGGCCATGTTGGTATGGGCACACAGGGCCGTCTCACGGCACTGGTGCAGAGATGCTGCGGAGCCCAGCAGGGTGCAGCGTCGGGCAGTCACCCGCCTCACCCATTGCATGAGCGCTGCCTCCAGAGGTTTGCTGCCCTCCGCTGCTGTGCCCCCAGGAGGGCAGNGTAACTGGACCGGATTTACCGGGTCGAATCCGATAATGCCGGTACGCCCGGTACCGGCATTATCGGATTCCGGATTTACCGGTTTTCACGCCCCTACTGAATCCTGACAAGATGTTAAACATAAGTGATGCTGGTGGGGAGGGATGACCTGTGCAGGGATGGCCTGTGGAGTTGGAGGGTCCCCATAATCGATGGGGTCCATCCCTCCTTGGTTCCTCAGGTTCATAGTCTGGGGGTACTCCTTAACTCACTGCTTTGCTTGAATGTCCAGGTGGCAACTGCAGCAAGGAGCACATTCTGCCAGTTACATCTGGTACAGTGGCTTCAGTCAAATATCTCAAACACTCCAACCTTACCACCATCACCCATGCCTTCATCACCTCAAGACTGGACTATTGTAATGTGGTCTATGTGGGACTACCTTTGGTGATGGTTCAAAGATAGGCCGCTGCTGCATTCTGCACTATCTCCTTATCGGGATGGGCCACCATGAGCATATAACACTCTTGCTTCGGTCACTGACTGGCTGCCTATGGTCTTCCAAGCCTGATTCAAGGTGTTGGTTCTTACCTATAAAGCCCTAAACTTACCTGTGGGACCACCTCACCCCCTGGGTCCTGGAGTGGCCCCTGCGGTAGGCCAGGAGCAGCCTTCTTGAGGTCCCCAGCATTTCTCAGGTAGCGATGTCAGAGAGGGTGTTCTTGGTGGCGGCGCTGCGACTGTGGAACTCCCTCCAAGAAGAGGTTCACCTGTCCCGGAACTGCCTTATTTCGATGCCAGTGCAAAACCTGGCTCTTTTGTCAGGCTTTTGGCGAGGGAGACAGGTAGGGGGAGGGTTGGGTTGGTGAGGGGGATGTTTAACTCTCAGCCTCCTTTTGTTTATATGACGATGTTGTTTGTATTTTGTATGCAATATCTTATTGTTATGGATTTTATTACTATTTTAAATTGTAAGCCACCCTGAGCTGCTGAATGCAGGAGGGGGCAGGGTAGGAAATGACAGTATACTTTTAAACAAACAAAGCAAATGAAGTAAATAAAGCAGCAATGGACTCCTCCTCCCATTAAAAGTGATGGCACAAATCCCACTGATCTGAGTAGAAACAGGATTGCACCCAATGGATACATGCACTTAATGAAGGATTATCCTGATTTGGCAGTCGTAATATTATTAATTCTCTCACAACCCCTTATGACATACCATATGTTCATCTGCCGCAACAGCCTGTGGAATTTGGAGATATGCAAAAATATGCCAGATTCAATAATCACAAAGATAGAAACCTCTAGCTCATGATTGTAGCTCTCTGACTGGTGTAGCTGAAGACTGCAGAGCAGTAAAGATAATAAGACTGACATATCTGACAGTTATGCAGTTATACATCCCAAGAATTCAGTCTAAGAAATAATGCTGTTTGTAAAAAAAACCACCAAAACAAAAAACCAACCTGAAGTCCCAGGGAAAATAAGAGGAAAACATATCTTGTAAATTAGCTATTTGATTTGTTGCTATTTTAAATGAGGTGTGCATAGTGTACTAAAGAAGACATATCTTCTTTCATTTTATGCTGGGCTGAATACATGGGTTATTTTAAGAAGCAGCCTGATGCCCTTAACCAAACAAGGAAAAGATATGCAGGCTTGTAAGCGATTTCTTGAAAAAGCAGAAATGTAAAGAAACAACGTGAATTTGATGAAATATAAAAAATGAACAAGGAAACTGATTTCTTATGAACTCTACAGCAATATGTTTTCTGGTATTGTCCTTGTACTAATGTGCATTATACCTGGCGAGATACTAGTGTCAATTCATATTCAGTACACATTTTTAACAGGCTGACAATCTACCTGATGTTTTTGTGCAAGATACAGTTCTGTGATGAATTATGAATTCTCTTTCCTTCTGGGTTTGTTTTCTGAAATAGTTTTACTGCTTTTAAAATATTTATTGTAAATATGCTTTGGAGAAAAGTGTGGAGATGTCTGTTATAATCTGTTTATCATGCTGAGGGAACATCAGACTTTCATATCCTGTCTTTCATATCCTGTTCACTCCCTTTGTTGGATTCAGAAGGGGAAGACTAAACATTAGGGGTGGGACTACCGGATGATCTGGTATCCGATACTGCCGGGTTTTGGGTGTACCGGCAGTATCGGATTACCCCGGTAATTGGGGGAATTTACCGGATTCCCCCTGTGCCGGATTTTTTTACATTGCGGCCATTCAAATGAATGGCCGCAATGTAAAAAAAAACCAGAAAAAAAGCAAACACTTTCCCTCCCCCGTCCAGGCTGTGTGGGTGGAAGGGGGGACACCCCACACCCACCCTGCCCAGCCTGGATTTTTTTAAAAACATTTTTTCCCTAAGTCCCTGGGCTCCGGGCCGCCACCGGCGACCCAGAGCCCGCACCAGCAGCACAGCAGGTAAGTGTACTGGTACCATTGATCCCTGGGGTGGGGGGTTGTTTAACTCCCCCCCCACCCCAGGGATCACCCTACCTCGCTCACCCAGGGATCACCCTACCTTGCCTTCAGCTCCGGGCGGCGGCGGCGGTGGCGGTCCGGAAGCCGGCTTCAGCTCTGCTGTGGCTGCCGGCTTCAGCACGCTAGTGACACGTACTTGGCCTTCCGGGGAACATCCGGGTCCAGGCTGGGCAGGGTGGGTGGGGGGTGTCCCCCCTTCCACCCGCACAGTCTGGGAGGGGAAGGGGGGAGGTTGTTGTTTTTTTCTCCATTGATTTCAATGGGGACAGTTCCCCATTGAAATCAATGGGAAAAAAACGGTACCGGTATAAATCTGGTATCCCAGTATTTTGAAATCCGGGAACCGGTAAATCCAGGAACCGGTATTTGCCCGGATGTCCCACCACTACTAAACATAATTGTGGATTCAATTCACCTGCACAATTATCGCGAGTCAACTTTTTGCTGCTGTTTTACATTTGTACAATTTCATATTTCTGTAATGCAGAGGTAAAAGCGAGTAGTGTAGGAACAGGAAGTCTGGGGTCATTACCAAAATTACCTCAGCCATAGCATATAAAAATGTGTTATGAACTATTTCACCTGAGAAGCTACACTGGTCACTGTAGGATATTTTGTATTAGTGTTCCCAGTGCCTTTATGCTGGAAACTCTTTTTCCTCATGAAAAGTGAAATTTGAAGTTTTTATCTCGGAGAAAAACAGAGTAAATGAACTAAAGCAAATAGACAAAGATAATTTTATATACACAGTTGTTTTTGAATATTTCCTAAAAAGACACTTATTTATTTATTTAATGTCAGTGAGCCAAACTTTCCACTGGAATAAATATACAGCTCCATGAACACTGACAAGCTGATACCCATTTGTGTCAGTTGGGAATTTGTGCCAACATATGAACACGATTACTTATCACAGCCATTTTCATGACACAAAGTTCCATCTATTGAAGCCAATGGCTCAGCTACCATTGACTTTAATGGATGGGAGATTATTACATCCTCTGTCTTGTTGAGTGAAACATTTCCACTTGCTAACTAATTGTTTTCGGTGAGGAAATCATCCAAGTGACTTAGGCCACTTTTACACGGATGCCACCCACCCAGAAACACCCAGAAACACTCATCGGCTGGGTAGAAGAGCGTCCATGTAAATGTCCATGGGTGGGTGGGGGAGCGTGCACGACCCACCCGCCAACACCCATGGAGCAGCCGGGAGGGAGTCGGAGCCCTCCGTGGGTGGAGGTGGGTGTGGATGGGTGATCAAAACCTGAGCATCCGTGTAAAAGCCAAAACACCCACACCCATGTGGAATGGACCAGCGGAGCCCCACTGCACCGGCACCACGGGGTACACACGTGCCACCACGCAGACATGCCCACAGGGTGGGGGGAACACCAGATGTCTGCCCAAGAGCCCATAAAGGAGGGAGCAAACACAGCACATGTGCGCAGGCTCCCATGATGGTGACCAGGAAGGCCCACGAGAAGGTAATGGGAGGCAATGCCGCCCCACATGGGGGAAGGGGCCGGGTGAGCACGGGGACCCTGGGGCAGCTGGGGGGGGGAAGCCCTGGGAAGGTGGTGCAGGTGGGGATGCGCCCTAGGCGGAAGGCACAAAGGGGGCAATGGGCCACCGGCAGGAAGGGCCAGGGGGGGAAACAGGGGGGGAAACGCACCAGGAAGTAACACGGCACATGTGTCCTGGCACAGGGCAGAGGGACCGTGCCGAAGGGCCCCCCGGTGGACAACCTCCAGCCCAGCACCTCCCAAGGGCATGGCCCAAGGAGCAGCAGCGAGAGTGAGGTGAGCGCCAGGTAACACAGGCCAGGGAGCAGCAGCATAACCCAGTTCCCTATTCCCAGCAGGCCAGCTCCCAGACCACGGAGCACCACACCACTGGGACGATGGCCGAGGAGGGCCTCCAAGACAGCCAGGTGAGCAAGGGGGAACCCTGGGGGGGGGCAGCAGGAGCCATAGTAACCCCTATCGCACTACCCCCAACAGGACACGACCACCACCACAGCATCCACAGCTACAGGGCGGGTCCCATGACATCAAGTTGGTCACACCCCCCACGGGTTACAAAAGGGGGAGCCCTGGTCCAGGCAGGAGGTCAAGGACTTTATACGCATGTGGGGGTCCAAAAGGGTCCAGCACAACCTGGTGCGAAGCTACAAGACCAGACAGGTCTATGAAGTCATCTCCCAGGAGATGCAGTGGCAGGGGTACAATAGGGATGTAACCCAATCCATGCAGCAGGCAAAGGACGTGTGGTCCAGATATAAACATATCAGGGACAATAATCTCAAGTCTGGCCAGGCCATGCACACAGCCAAGTTCCAGGAGGAGCTGGATAAGTTCCTCTGCATGGACGGGGACTTCGTGGCCTCCCACACACACGGCAGCATCTTCACCAGGGGCAGGCGCAGGGCCATCACCCAACCCACCCTGACAGACCCCACAGAGCAAGGGGAGAGGGTGCCCCTCGCAAGGCTGACCATGAAGCAGGAGGGTACAACCCCATCCCACAGGGGGAGAAGGCGCCCCGGGGATCAGAGCGCTGGACCACCACACTCCGCGCGTGCCCACAAGACCCACAGGCCATCCGGCCACAGGGACAGGGGGCATGCGGGGAGCAAGCGGAGACCCTGGATGTCCCCCAGAAGGCAGAGGAACTGGATCCAGGTATGATCACCCCAGCAAGGCCAGGGGGTTGGGGGTGGGTCCAGCCTGGACACAGTCACTGCGACCAGGGCCGGGGGCTGGCAAACAGTAATGGTACCCCCTCCCATTGCATCTCAAGCCAGTCTGGAGGTGCACGAGGTGGAGGTCATGGAGGAGGAGGAGGAGGGGGGCACAGCAGTGCCCCCACCACCAGGTGGGCCACCCTCCGTGGCAGGGCACATGGTCCATGGAGGGCCTGAGGGCAGAGGGGGGCGAAGGTACAGGGGGCGGTCACCTGGGGGCAAGAAACCACAAGCAGCAGGGCCCAAAAGGGGCAGGGCGGGGGTGCAGGTGGGAGGGGTGCATGAGCCCACGGTGGCCCCCAAGGCACATCCCTCCAGTCGGGGGCCATCCCATGGCTTACATCCACCAGGGGCCCACCCCATGACAGGGCAAGGCAGGGGGATCCTACAGGGAACGGCTGAGGAGAGCAGGCACGATATGGGGGCCGCCCCACCAGGAACTGAGGGCCGGCAGTAGTGGCCAGCGGGGCACGCAGCTAGGTGCACTAACGTCCTGTCCAACCTCCTGTTCACAGATCAGACACCCGCTCATGCGAGGGAAGCAGCTGCTGGCAGCGTGGAGCGGAACTGGGAGATGCAGGCCATGAACCGGTGGTGGAGGGAGGACCTCGGCAGGGAGCTGCTGGCAGAATCACAATCATCAGCCAAGGTGCACTCCCGTGAGTTCGCGCTCACCAGGAAGTTCATCATAGGGGAGGGGGAAAGGGACCGGGATATCCAAACCAAGCACACGCACCTGAGACTTCGCATCCGCCTGAATGTTTGTTTGTCTTCTCCCCTGTNCGTCGCTGTGCCATGGACCGTGGTGGAGGTGACAGCAGCTCGCCTGCTGATGGAGCTACCCGGGTATGGCCTTGCCTTGCTGTCTGAGGATCCATGTGTAGCTACCCTGTACACCGGAAGCCTCCTGTCTGCCCATGGCATCCTGCGTGCACCCTCAGATGTTGGGGCCATCTTGTGGGAACTTGACTTACTGGCCCCCGATGTTGGAGAGCCGCTCTGGACCATGGACCCCACCGCTGCGGAGCTCGCCACCCTTTGATTGGTGAGGGACCTTCTAACTGTGTGGGCTGCAGCCACTGGTGTGGATCCGCTCCTCCCGTGTTACCTGGTGGATGCTCATATGCGCTCCTGGAGCTACCGATGGGGCCTGTTTTCCTGGGACAGGCTAATGCCAGGGTCTCCCTTCTGGGAGCACTCACTGAACCGTGCATGAGCAGCCCCTCACCGCCACCCACTCACAGCCACCCCGGTGCCCGGGATGTTACATTGCCAGCCCTCCCCTCGTGGCTCCAATTGGGATGTGTGCTACTGTCTGCATCGCTGCTGGCTGCCACCTGGAGTCCCTGGGCCCCACCGCCCCATCTGTGGGACCACTGCTCCTTCCTGCTGAGGCTTTCTGGTTCCCTTGCCCACCCTGCGTGTCATCTCCGGTGGCCTCCTGTTGTGCCTCTCTTGCCCGGGCACATGTGCTCCTGCGGCCCTGGACTCTGGCTCTCTGTGCTTGGGGGCCCGATTTCCCCTGGCACCAATAAAGAACTGTTCTGTGATGGTGTGTCCTGCCGTGCCTCTGTTGCTGCTGTGGTGGCTGGGTGCCCTTTCCCCTTTGGCACCCCTCCTGCCCCTATCGGAGTGGTTGTGTGCAGGGGGTGTGCTTGGTGTATACCGGTGGGCTCCGGGCTGGTGAAGTGGGCACCGGATGTGTGGTGTGTGTTCCCCTGGTGGCTTCCCTGCTGGCCGCTACTGCCTGGGGTTGCTCCTGGGGTGGTATTGGCGGTGGGAGGCCAGCCGGGCACCCCCTGGCTTCGCCTGTGTGTTGGTGTGGCCCTGCCCCTCCCCTCCGCTCCCCTCTGCTGTCACCCCCTGTTGATGTGGGCCGACTGTGGAGGTGGCAATGGATGGGAGATGGCACCATGGGCGCTGGGCGGATGAGCATGAGTAGGGGTTGCAGTGAACCCGGGCTTTGGCCCAACCAATCCCGCTCCCCTCTGCTGTCACCCCCTGTTGATGTGGGCCGACTGTGGAGGTGGCAATGGATGGGAGATGGCACCATGGGCGCTGGGCGGCTGAGCATGAGTAGGGGTTGCAGTGAACCCGGGCTTTGGCCCAACCAATCCCCCTCCCTTGTGCGGGGGCAGGGGTACTCCTCAGCGGGTGGGTGGCTGTCCGTGTGGGGTGTGCCCCTGGTGCTGTTGCTGTCCCCGGCCCTCCCAGGGCCCGTTGGTGAGTGTGTTCCCTATGGCCCTGTCCCTTCTCTCCTACAGATACTGTTGTGCTGCTTGCAATCCTGCACCTGGGATCAATGGTCGTGCAACTGGAGCGGGCGGCGTGGGACATGCGGGCGGCAGGGNTTGTTTTTTTCTCCATTGATTTCAATGGGGACAGTTCCCCATTGAAATCAATGGGAAAAAAACGGTACCGGTATAAATCTGGTATCCCAGTATTTTGAAATCCGGGAACCGGTAAATCCAGGAACCGGTATTTGCCCGGATGTCCCACCACTACTAAACATAATTGTGGATTCAATTCACCTGCACAATTATCGCGAGTCAACTTTTTGCTGCTGTTTTACATTTGTACAATTTCATATTTCTGTAATGCAGAGGTAAAAGCGAGTAGTGTAGGAACAGGAAGTCTGGGGTCATTACCAAAATTACCTCAGCCATAGCATATAAAAATGTGTTATGAACTATTTCACCTGAGAAGCTACACTGGTCACTGTAGGATATTTTGTATTAGTGTTCCCAGTGCCTTTATGCTGGAAACTCTTTTTCCTCATGAAAAGTGAAATTTGAAGTTTTTATCTCGGAGAAAAACAGAGTAAATGAACTAAAGCAAATAGACAAAGATAATTTTATATACACAGTTGTTTTTGAATATTTCCTAAAAAGACACTTATTTATTTATTTAATGTCAGTGAGCCAAACTTTCCACTGGAATAAATATACAGCTCCATGAACACTGACAAGCTGATACCCATTTGTGTCAGTTGGGAATTTGTGCCAACATATGAACACGATTACTTATCACAGCCATTTTCATGACACAAAGTTCCATCTATTGAAGCCAATGGCTCAGCTACCATTGACTTTAATGGATGGGAGATTATTACATCCTCTGTCTTGTTGAGTGAAACATTTCCACTTGCTAACTAATTGTTTTCGGTGAGGAAATCATCCAAGTGACTTAGGCCACTTTTACACGGATGCCACCCACCCAGAAACACCCAGAAACACTCATCGGCTGGGTAGAAGAGCGTCCATGTAAATGTCCATGGGTGGGTGGGGGAGCGTGCACGACCCACCCGCCAACACCCATGGAGCAGCCGGGAGGGAGTCGGAGCCCTCCGTGGGTGGAGGTGGGTGTGGATGGGTGATCAAAACCTGAGCATCCGTGTAAAAGCCAAAACACCCACACCCATGTGGAATGGACCAGCGGAGCCCCACTGCACCGGCACCACGGGGTACACACGTGCCACCACGCAGACATGCCCACAGGGTGGGGGGAACACCAGATGTCTGCCCAAGAGCCCATAAAGGAGGGAGCAAACACAGCACATGTGCGCAGGCTCCCATGATGGTGACCAGGAAGGCCCACGAGAAGGTAATGGGAGGCAATGCCGCCCCACATGGGGGAAGGGGCCGGGTGAGCACGGGGACCCTGGGGCAGCTGGGGGGGGGAAGCCCTGGGAAGGTGGTGCAGGTGGGGATGCGCCCTAGGCGGAAGGCACAAAGGGGGCAATGGGCCACCGGCAGGAAGGGCCAGGGGGGGAAACAGGGGGGGAAACGCACCAGGAAGTAACACGGCACATGTGTCCTGGCACAGGGCAGAGGGACCGTGCCGAAGGGCCCCCCGGTGGACAACCTCCAGCCCAGCACCTCCCAAGGGCATGGCCCAAGGAGCAGCAGCGAGAGTGAGGTGAGCGCCAGGTAACACAGGCCAGGGAGCAGCAGCATAACCCAGTTCCCTATTCCCAGCAGGCCAGCTCCCAGACCACGGAGCACCACACCACTGGGACGATGGCCGAGGAGGGCCTCCAAGACAGCCAGGTGAGCAAGGGGGAACCCTGGGGGGGGGCAGCAGGAGCCATAGTAACCCCTATCGCACTACCCCCAACAGGACACGACCACCACCACAGCATCCACAGCTACAGGGCGGGTCCCATGACATCAAGTTGGTCACACCCCCCACGGGTTACAAAAGGGGGAGCCCTGGTCCAGGCAGGAGGTCAAGGACTTTATACGCATGTGGGGGTCCAAAAGGGTCCAGCACAACCTGGTGCGAAGCTACAAGACCAGACAGGTCTATGAAGTCATCTCCCAGGAGATGCAGTGGCAGGGGTACAATAGGGATGTAACCCAATCCATGCAGCAGGCAAAGGACGTGTGGTCCAGATATAAACATATCAGGGACAATAATCTCAAGTCTGGCCAGGCCATGCACACAGCCAAGTTCCAGGAGGAGCTGGATAAGTTCCTCTGCATGGACGGGGACTTCGTGGCCTCCCACACACACGGCAGCATCTTCACCAGGGGCAGGCGCAGGGCCATCACCCAACCCACCCTGACAGACCCCACAGAGCAAGGGGAGAGGGTGCCCCTCGCAAGGCTGACCATGAAGCAGGAGGGTACAACCCCATCCCACAGGGGGAGAAGGCGCCCCGGGGATCAGAGCGCTGGACCACCACACTCCGCGCGTGCCCACAAGACCCACAGGCCATCCGGCCACAGGGACAGGGGGCATGCGGGGAGCAAGCGGAGACCCTGGATGTCCCCCAGAAGGCAGAGGAACTGGATCCAGGTATGATCACCCCAGCAAGGCCAGGGGGTTGGGGGTGGGTCCAGCCTGGACACAGTCACTGCGACCAGGGCCGGGGGCTGGCAAACAGTAATGGTACCCCCTCCCATTGCATCTCAAGCCAGTCTGGAGGTGCACGAGGTGGAGGTCATGGAGGAGGAGGAGGAGGGGGGCACAGCAGTGCCCCCACCACCAGGTGGGCCACCCTCCGTGGCAGGGCACATGGTCCATGGAGGGCCTGAGGGCAGAGGGGGGCGAAGGTACAGGGGGCGGTCACCTGGGGGCAAGAAACCACAAGCAGCAGGGCCCAAAAGGGGCAGGGCGGGGGTGCAGGTGGGAGGGGTGCATGAGCCCACGGTGGCCCCCAAGGCACATCCCTCCAGTCGGGGGCCATCCCATGGCTTACATCCACCAGGGGCCCACCCCATGACAGGGCAAGGCAGGGGGATCCTACAGGGAACGGCTGAGGAGAGCAGGCACGATATGGGGGCCGCCCCACCAGGAACTGAGGGCCGGCAGTAGTGGCCAGCGGGGCACGCAGCTAGGTGCACTAACGTCCTGTCCAACCTCCTGTTCACAGATCAGACACCCGCTCATGCGAGGGAAGCAGCTGCTGGCAGCGTGGAGCGGAACTGGGAGATGCAGGCCATGAACCGGTGGTGGAGGGAGGACCTCGGCAGGGAGCTGCTGGCAGAATCACAATCATCAGCCAAGGTGCACTCCCGTGAGTTCGCGCTCACCAGGAAGTTCATCATAGGGGAGGGGGAAAGGGACCGGGATATCCAAACCAAGCACACGCACCTGAGACTTCGCATCCGCCTGAATGTTTGTTTGTCTTCTCCCCTGTCTCTCCCACTGTCCCCTCTCCCTGTCTCCCCCTCCTTGTATTTTAGATTGTAAGCCACAAGCAGGGGCCACGTCTATTTCTAAGTTCTGTACAGCGCCAGGCACATAGCTGGTGCTATATAAATGTTTATTATAATAATAATAATAATAATAATAAATAATTAATAATCCTGGCTGTCATGATGGCCCGGTGCCGCACCGAGCACCTCTGGGAAAGGCGCAAGGCTGCAGCCCTCCAACGTGAGCAGCAGTGCACCTGTGACAGGCTGGAGGGTCAGGTCGCATGGCTCATGGACCTCATGGGGGAGGCCATGGAGACCCTGTGGCGTGACCCCCAGCGCGACAGGCACTGCCATGCCACAGAAGGAGGGACAGCAACCGACCAACACCATGGTGGCTTCCCACTGGTGCCGGTGCCCCCCCCCTGCACCTCGGCCATCTGTGGTTCCCCCAGCAGCAACCCTATCAGGGCCTGGTCCACGAGGTCCCCCTCCCCCACATGGGGCAGCTGGACCCGCTTGTGGGGCCACCCATCCAGCCTGCACCCCCACTACCACCCTGATACCTCCCCTGGGAGGCAACACCCCCACCCCAAGACTGTGCACCCCAGGTCAAGCAACTGCCCATGGTGGCCCCTCCACCCCCACAGGTAAGGCCGCAGCACCCCGGGCTCCCGGGCGTTGTGGGATGCAACATGGGGGGGGGCAATGGGAATCCGGGGAACTGCATGAGGCAGTACCCCGGAAGGGAACACATTGTGGAACCCACACTGAGCACAAGCAGTACACGAGATGGGGAGCAACAGCCATTGCCAGGGGCATGTGCACCTGCACGGTGTCGCCGTACATGATGGGTCAGGTGCTGTGATACCATGGACAGACCGTCCCCATGGGGGCACCTTCAGGGAGCACCCTACAGCACATGCCATGCTCATGTGGGGGTAGGGGGCTCCCCAGACCCCCATGGGGCACCCAAGTGCCCATGCACTGACAAGGGACAGAGGTGAGTGCACACGGTGATCCCTTAACCCATTCTTGCTCCTCCTCGCAGGGACCAACAGTGGAGGCTGGTGTGGAGCAGCCAGTGGATGACAGGGANGGTGCGGGGTCACTGGCCATATTGACCAGGGTTCTGTCCCGGGCTTGCCTCCGCTGGTTCTGTCCTCACCCTTCTGTTGCCCCCATCCCCCTTCCTGTCATGCTGTTATTGCCCCCTGTTTCTGGTTCCCCGTGTTATTAAAGGTTTGTGTATTCCTTTCCTGGCATGTCCGTGTTGTGCTTTGCTGTGACCTCTCCCCTTGTGCGTGTACCTTGGGTGTGTGTTGCCTGTGTTGTGTGGGTGCCTTCCCACCCCTTTCCCCTCCTTAGGCTGTGTGCCCGTCCCTGTGTGCCTCTGTTGCCTGCTGTGTGTGTGTGGCTCTGCTGTGTTTGTGTGTAGGGGGGTGGGGGGTGGGCCTGGTGCCAGGCGATCTGGGCTCTGTGCCGGGTCTGTGTAGAGCCAGCTCCTTTGTAGTGGCTGTCATCCCATCTCCCTCCTGCCCCACCTGCGTGGTTCCAGCATTGCATGGTTTCGTTTGCCCTCAGTCGGCCATGTTGTTCCATCACTGTTCCGGGCATGGCTTCCCTGCTGGTCCCAGCCATCCATGTACTTGCACGGGTGTTTTCTGGGTGTTCCCCAGGGTGGGTGTTTGGGCACTGGGTGTTTGTGGGCCCCTCCCCTTTCCTTCCCACAACCCCCCATGGCGCTGTCCATGTAAATGTCTCCCTGCTCAGCACCGCTGGGTGTTTTCTGGGTGTGTTCACACACCCATCCAAACCCATCTCCACCCATCTTCACCCATCGGCGCTGCTGCGTCATCCATGTAAAAAAGGCCTTAGACTGCAATCCTAAAGTCTCTTCACCCAGAGTAGTCCCATGGTAGTACTGATCCAAAGTAAGTATTTCAAGATTGTAGCCTCAGCAGTGTAAATGCTTTTGGCAAGGCACGTCATCTCTCTGACTGAAAAGGAGACAGGCTTTTTCAATATTTTTTATTATATCTTGGTTCTAGGATTGAAACAACTCGGTCATTCCATATGTACAAAAAACATTTCCATACCTTCAGGGGTGGCTGGTGGGTTTGGAGGCTAGTGGGGCAGTGAGCAGGTTCAACCTGCTGACGGCGGTGAGCATAGGGGTGGAGCCTAGCCTAGGGGAGGTGCCAGGGCAACAGTGGGCGGAGCTAGGGCATAACCCAGCAGCAAGGAGTTCCAAGGGTTAACGTTGGATGGACATTACATTACTTAATGCTGGGAATGTTGCTGTGTGAAGCACTGCCACAGGGGAATAGAGAACCCTCTTACTGGGGTCCCATCCACTCTCCTCTCTCTTTCCCACCAGGTCTAAATTAACCATTAAGTAGGTTAAAAAAATAGATTATGCTGCCATCGCCTACCTTTATCCAGAACCCTCGAATCCTCGATTTTCATGGCATGCTTGGCCACCTGTAGTCTTCTGAAGGTGTAGGCTTTGGGACAAGCCTTCCTTCTGACTTGGAGAACTTGGGAGGCCTGAGTTAGCTCCCTGTTCTGCAACAAATTGAATCAGAAGAGAATGAAAGGGAAGAGAAGGACAGGACAGAGGAGACGTAGGAGGGAAAGGGTTTGGTTTTGGAGCATGAGAAAAGGAAGGTGAAGAGATGGGTTCAGTGGGGGACAGGGGAAAAGCATTTCCTTGTTGTCTTCAGCCTTCTCTTCTGCCATGCTCCTACCTACTTTCTCCTCTGTTCACAAGGAGAACAGTTGCAGGCCTGTTTTGCAAGTAGGAATGGGCAAACGTGGTTCGGAAATTCGGTGTTTGGCCCGAAATAGACCTGTTCGGACGACCAAACCCAAACCCAAATCCGAACCCAAACTGGCTGAACCGAACTAGATCTGAATGTCGAAATGACCGAACAGTTTGGTCAGTTCGGTTCACGTTCCTGTGAGTTCGTGTGGCAAAAAAGTGTCAATGGAAGGTCAAACATGACAGGGAGTGTGAGTCAGCTGAAGAGCATACTTCCAGGCACGAGGGGTGGAGAGGCTTGAAGTAGCAGCCAGCCTGCCCAATCACCATCCCTTTTCGCCTCATACCACTGACTTGGCATTCTGCTATTGGCCACGGGCTAGGCTGCACGGAGCCAATGGGGCTTGCAGTCAGGCAGGCTCAGCAAGAAACAAAACTGATTGCCTCCGCCCTTTCCAACACCTTCTAGCTAGTCACTGTTCCTGAACAGCAGCGTTTCAGAATGCTCCCTCTCTCCCAGCAGTTTTTGTTCCTTCCTATTCCTAATCCATTGCCATCCTCCTATTTCGCCCATCCAACCCATCTACCTCCATATTCTCATTTATTTAGCTTAGCTTAGATAGATTTAGTTGTTATTTTTTGTTTTTATCCCTTCCTGTGTTCAATCTTTGTTCCTCCCTCCCCTCTCCATCGAATCCTTTTCCCTCTCCCTCTTGTTCCATCCTTGATTCCCTTCCCCTGTTTTAAGTTTTGGATTTATTTAGAGTAGGAATATTATTAGATTGATTTTCATTTCAATTTTGTACCCCTCCCTGTGTTCTTTGTGTTTCCCCCGTGTAATATTTGATAGATAGATAGATAGATAGATAGATAGATAGATAGATAGATAGATAGATAGATAGATAGATAGATAGATAGATAGATATACATAGTAGGTAGCTTAGTTATGGAGATAGATAGAGATAGTGTGTTTGTAGGACAAGGCCTTTGTAGTTAATTATTGGGATATTC
>QEPC01013002.1:592781-612361 GCA_003113815.1 Sphenodon punctatus | reverse complement strand
GACTTTTCTGCGGATATTCCGCTAATTCCGCCGGAATTCTGAAAATCGCGGAATTGCGGAAAAATTGCGGAAATCGCGGAAAACCGCTATTCCGCTATTTTTTGGCGCTGGCGGAATTGCGGAAATAGCGAAAATGTCATGTTTCCACGATTCCACTAAGTTGCGGAATCAAATAAGCAGAACCGCAGAACCGCGGAATGAAATCGCGGAATGAAAGCCTCTGCCATGCCGTTCCACTAATTGCGGAAACACTGTTTCCACCGGAAATAGCTACCGCTGCGATATTCCGCTACAGCCCTACTCTCCACCTGGAAATAGATTCATCCAGTGCTCGCTGAGACATGTTCATTGATTATTTTGAAGATAAAATTGCTTGTATCCATCACGTCTTCGATGTTGCACTTAGCCCATACCTTTTGACAAGAAAAATATGACACTTGATTTGTCTTGGGGTAGATTTCTATCCCAAGCTGATTTTAGCCTGAGGATTGAAAATGTGCAAAAAAAAATTAAATTTTTTATACAGTAGCTACAAAATCTATACCCTGCACATACACACATTATAGAGTCTGTTTTATGAGAAATGCCTGTTCCACACATGAATAAATAACAACCAACACTACTTGTTTTTCTTTGCAAAAACATTATTTTTTATTCAAACTACAGAATATGGTTTTTATGAACTTTATCTATATTTAACCTAATCCAAAACTTGAAGGATAGAAACATTTAAAACATTGTAAAACCCTGAAAAAAACCACTGAAATAATGTAAAGATTGAACAGTGTATGTAGAAAATATATTCTTACAGCAAAATGGGAAGAATCCAACAGATAGCCCTACAAACATTCCTCACAACAACTCACCTAGAAGTTGAGGTGCCTCTTGCATAAAAATTTGCCACGTTCTTCACAGAGGCGTCTGCTGTTCTTGAGCAGGATGAGTACTGTAGCCAAGCATGGTCAATGCTTGTTTGGCATGCAAAGACAAATTCTGGGGATTTAGCAGTCTTTGCCTAATATGTCCCTCAATAAGCTGTTCCCCCAGCTGGCAAAGGAACAAGCGCCATCTCACTTTTGCCTGTGCCATGTTCCAGTTTGGATTATGCTTAATCCACAGTATAAAACTTGCAATTCCAGCCACATCTAACATGTTGTAAAACAATGCCATTTGCCACCTATAGGTTTTTCTTTTAGAACTATAGATGGTGGCTAGATGATCTAAGTTGTCCTCTCCACTTTTGGTAGTGATGTAGTGCAGAATGGAGTGAGGCTTCCTCTGCTCTCCTTCCACCACTAGGAATGGGCGAATAGTTCGCGGTTCGGGTTCGGTCATTTGGTTCGGCTGCATTCGGTTTGGCTGTGTTCGGTTTGTCCGTTTGGGTTCAGCCGTTCGATTCATTCGCCAGGTTCGGGTTCGGCCGTTCGGTTCGGTTGTTCGGTTTGGGTTTGGCCATCTGGGAAATGTTTTTATATGGGTTTTTTTGTTTTTCTATATGGTTTTTTATTTGGTTTTATATGGTTTTTTTGGTTTTTTATTTATTTTTTTGGTTTTTATATGTTTTTTTATTTTAATTTTTAATCTAATATATATATATATGTATATATATATACACACACTAAATCTAACTGCTATTAACTACTCTAAATGCTATGAACTAAATGGATTATCTAATAAGTACATAGGCCTACTCCTAAAAACACTAAAACTAAATCACTAACGCTATCTCTATCACTAAGCTAACTCTCTCTCTCTCTCTCTCTCTCTCTATCTCTATCTATCTATCTATCTATCTATCTGTCTAGCTATCTAGGATGGGGGGAATCACAAACTACACAAGGAGGGGTACAAAACTGAAATGAAATCTAAATCAATCTAATAATCCTACTCTAAATGAAAAAACAGGGGAAGGGAAGGGAATCTGGGATGGAATATATGGAATATATGGGAATATAAAGGATTAAATGGAGGAAGGAAGGAAGATTGAACACAGGGAACACAGGGAGGGGTAATAACACCTAAATTTATCTAATATACTCTAAATAAATGATAATATGGAAGTAAATGGGTTGGATGGGTGAACTAGGAGGAGGATGGCAATGGATTAGGAATACGAAGGAACAAAAACTGGTGGGAGAGAGGGAGCCTTCTGAAATGCCTGCTATTCAGGAACAGTGACTAGCTCAGAAGGTATTGGGAAGGGGGGAGGCAGATAGTTTTGTTTCTTGCTGCACCCACCTCATCGCAAGCCCCATTGGCTCCGTGCAGCCTAGCCCATGGCCAATCGCAGACTGCGAAGCCAGTGGTCTGAGCCGAAAAGGGATAGTGATTGAGCAGGCTGGGTGCTACTCCAAGCCTCTCCACCCCTGATGCCTGGAAGTCTGCTCCTCAGCTGACTACCCCTCCCTGTCAAATTTGACCTTCAAGTGACACTTTTTTTGCCACCTAAACACACCCGAACGCAATCCAAACTGACCGAACTGTTCAGTCAGCTCGATGTTCGGAAGTTCATTCGGTTCGGTCAGTTCGTGTTCGGATTCGGGTTCATGTTCGGTCGTCTGAACAAGCTGAGTTTGGGCCAAACTCTGAACTTCTGAACTGCGTTCGCCCATCCCTATCCACCACCATGTCATGGTGCATCGTGGAGAGAAGGATTACAGCTTTCCCCTTCTTTTGCACATATGAAACTAACGTGTATTTCCCATCAAATCCAAAGATGGATGTCAGAGGTTCTCTACGGGGATGTGACTGCATCTCTGCTGGTATGTCTGGCTTGTACCAATGAACTTTTCCCCACTTAGGTCAAGTCATTTCCCAAAAGTGTGACTGCAAGTTCAGTGCTACTGAAAAAGTTGTCCTCAACCTATTACTTCCTGTGTCATAGTAGGGCCCAACAAGGCTTTCTACAACACGGGCACCTACCTGCCCTTCCCATGGTGCCCCTGGTTGTTTGCCAAGATAAACGTCCCCTGTGAGTGGGTACAATGTTTGAGCATCACAGCACCACCATATTTTAAGGCTGTATTTGCTCAGTTTGCTTGGCATATGCTGGCGGAAGGGACAACGTCCTCTGAACCCCACCAACTGTTCATGCACGGTGAGGTCGGGACGGTGCCTGGTACATAGCACTTCTGCAGTTGTTGCTCAAACAAAGTCCAGACGTCTCTAAAACAGCCATCTTATCAGTTGCCTTTCTCTCCTCTCTGGCTTTATTATCGAATCTTATGTACCGTGTTATTGCACAAAACCTATCTAAGCTCATGGTCCCTCTGAAAAAGGGACATCTCCAGCGTGTGCTCCACATTTCCTGGAGTGCTTCATGGTTTGCATGAAACACCCGACTCAGAATTAGGAGCCCAAGTTAAACTTTTAGCTCCATGATGTCAAGGGACTCCCACTCTTTATTTCAACCTGGGTTGAGCTCATTCCATCACTGGAACACTTTCTGGGCCTCTCTATTGGTTTCCCCAACTATCAGTAACAGTACAGCTTCATTGAGAAAAATGAGGAAAGTATCTATTATACTTTTTGTTGTGTGTGTCCCGCACTGGCCCTGACTGTTCCCTAATTATGTCTGCACTGGAGTGGCGGTGGACAGGTTGTGGGTGGGTGATCCAAATCCTGCCATTCCTGCCCTTCATGTGAGCAGCAAGCTCAGTGTCCCCCCCGGCAGCTGACTGTTGTTCACTAGGCTCTGCAGTGTTATCGCTGTTGGTTGACTGTGGTTCATCTTGCTGAAAAATGTCATCTGCCCGAGCTGTCGATACTCTTCCCTACCCACAGACATGGGCACAGGCACGTCAATGCCCATGGGCATGGGGCGGGGGGAAACCTCCTGGGAGTACCTCTGCAGCTGCTGTCTCAGGCTGTTCCTCTGCCGCAGGCTGTTCTTCAGAGGATCTGCTGACACTCTCGACAGACAAATTGTCTTTGTTCTTTGAGTCGCTCCTACTTCCAGGTACATATTCACTGTGCGGTGCGCATGATTTTACCAAACTGGTAGTTTAATATTTGGTGCAGGATTTTTATTGAAGCAGAAACTTTTGGAGCTTAAGTTAATTGATAACATTGGATGCCAGATTTACGGGAATTATGATTGTAATATTTTTTTATGTTTTTGTTAGTTTGTAGTTATGATTTGGTTTATGGCACTTGATGATATTGGATGTGGTTTTATGATTTCTACCGGATTCTTTGGAGAATCACAAGATTCTCTGTACATTTGTATACTTGTTTTAATATACATATTTGTGTTTCATCTTCTCTTGTTTATGTGGATTTACTGGTTCTTCTTTCTTTCCTTGTGTTTTCTTGCAATGGCCTTTGGCCTCACATAATAAAATTGAATTGATTGATTGATATTCACTGTGGCTGCCACCTGATGACTCTCACCAGTGGATTCCTCACTGTCTGAGTGCTGCATCAGCAGCCTCAAGGTCTCCAAAGCACTTATATGATTGTGCTGTCTTGCCATTCCAGACTGCAAAAACAGAATCAAAAACATCCTTGATTACTGGAGGTGTACACACAGCCAGATGAAAGCCAAACCTTCACTTGCTGGATCAAACCACCCATCCTCAAGTGGATCCTGGAGGGGGACACTCAAATCCACTTCTTGCTGCTGCTTGAAGCTCTGCCACTGGGAGATAGAGAGCCCTCTTACTGGGGTCCCATCCCCTCTCTCCCACTGGGTTCCATTCAGTCCAAATTCTCCATAGCAGTGTAAATTTCCCTGCCAGGCCCCAGTGCAAACTCTTCCTGTCAGCCCCCCAGTGCCTCCACTCACCCCTTCCACCCTCATTCCCCTCCTGCCAGCCCCCAGCCAGTGCCCACACCACACCAAATCTCCAAGTAGGGAGAATGGTCAATCTGCCCCTGAACTTGAGGATGTGGGGGAAGATCAGATACTTACTATGGAAGGTTGTTCCCATTGCTGCACTGCAAGGTGATATTTCTGTGTACAGATGGCTGGATGCCTGCCTGCAGCAAGGTGGTGTTCTCCAGGATAATCTGTGTCTTGTAGTGCTGGCTTTCTGCACCCTGTACTCTACTTTTATAGCAAGTTAGATTTCAGTTTCCTGGTTCTCTCCTGATAGGGGCTCAAAAAGTATTTGGTTTCATTTCTCTAGCCAGTTTGTGGGGAAAATGAGGGCCCTTCTGGCTGGCTGGAGAAATGAAACCTGGGGAGAAGAGATGAAACCTAGGAGGCTGGGTGAGAAAGGAAACCTAACAGACTGAGTGAGCAAATGAAAAATATTTCATGGCTAATTTTTCTGTTAGACTGTAGTGGAAACCTTGAGAGATGTTCGTGGCAGTGAAGGGGTTAATTTTCATTGCTGCTGCCAGCCTTGAAGTCTGAACTGGCCTTGTAAAGTGTTGATTTGGTTGCTTTTAAGCAACCCCAATTGAAATGCATTGGCTGGGGTAGATTTCTACCCCAATAGGAAAACTGCATTGGTGCTGGGGTAATTTGTCACCCCAGGCCTTTTTATTTGCATTATTTGATTATAGGAGACAAACAGTAAGAAATATATGCATGAAATTTGAGTATGTTATGCCCAGAGGTGCCGGTGACAATGTCCTAAAAGCTCAAACTTGTAGATCCACTAATTACCATATTATTTCATGTTTTTTTCCACCCGGGGTAGAAAAACACCCCAAGACAAAAGGTTAGGGTTCATGCAGTGCTTGTACCTCTGGTTATGAATGTCCCACCTCTTCCTATTTTGTGGGATCAATTCCAGCACATGTTTCCTGCTGATCTGGTGAAAATGCTGGGGGCTACGAGGGTCACAACTTGTGAACTGGCCCCATAACAATCCTTGCTGGTGAAAGCCAGCTGGGAGATGTTGGGGCTGTTGCTGCCAGGGGTGGTCAATGCCTCCCTTATGGAGGGAAAGTTTCCAGGGTCCCTGAAGGATGTGGTGCAGTCCTTGCTCAAGAAACCATCTCTTGACATTGACTCCCTGGCCAGCTATAGGCTGCTCTCTAACCTTCCCTTTTTAGGGAAGGTTACTGAACGGGTGGTTCTTATTGGTTGAATCCTGATAAGACAGCGATGATTCTGGTGGGAAGCGCAAAGGAGTGGAGGCCCCCATCATCGATGGGGTGCATCGCTCCTTGGTCCCCCAGATCCAGAGCCTGGGAGTGCTCCTCAATGCACAGCTCCATCTGGATGCCCAGGTGGTGACTGTTGTGAGTAGTGCTCTTTGTAAATTACATCCATAATCTTTGGCTATATATTTCTGGCCCTGACCTGGCCACCATCATCCATGCATTTATCACCTCAAGATTAGACTACTGCAACACACTCTATGTGGGGTTACCCTTGGTGATGTCCGAGAGACCACCTGGTGCAGAATGTGGCAGCCCATATTCCGATGGGGATGGGCCATTGGGAGCATAAAACACCGGTGCTCTATTCTCTGCACTGACTGGCTATAGTCTACCGGGCCCAATTCAAGGTGTTGATGCTGACCTTTAAGACCCTATACGATCTGGGCCCTGCTTGTCTGCAAGACTGCCTCAACTTCCATGTCCTGGATTGGCCCCTGCGATTATTTGAGAGCACCTCTTGGAGGTTCCCCAGGGCTTCCGGGTGGCGACCTCTGAGAGAGCATTATTGGTGGCCACTCCATGGCTGTGGAATTCCCTCACACTAGAGATCTGCCTTCCCATGGATCTCCCCTCTTTTCATAAATTCTGTAAGACCTGGCTATTCTTCCAGGCTTTTGGTGAGGGAGACGGGTAGTGGGTGGAGGGATGTTTTGTGTTTTTTTGTGGGGTGGTGGTGGTTAGTTTGGCCCTGTGATTGTTCATTTAATGAATTTAATTATTTCTATTTTATATTGTTTTATTACTTTGAATTTCTATTTGTTGTACGCTGCCCCCAAGCTGCCATGTGGCAGGAGGGAGCGGGTTAGAAGTACTGAAATGAAATAAATAAATAAATAAATAAATAAATAAAAAGTTTAATTAAATACATTTCAAATTCTGCCCATGCATTCATCACCTTGAGACTGGAATACTGTAATGCGCTATATGTGGAGCGGCCCGTGATGATGGTCCGGAGACTGCAGCTGGTGCAAAATGTGGTCATGCCTACTTATGGAGATGGGTCACTGGGAGCATATTATATCAGTGCTCTGGCCTCTGCACTGACTGCCTATCGTCTTCTGAGCCCGATTCATGGTGCTGGTATTAACCTATAAAGCCCTAAATGGTCTGGGTCCTGCCTTCTTGAGGGTCACCTCACTCCCTGGGCAGCTTCTGCAGTCATTGTGGAACGACCTCCTGGAAGTCAAAAGATATCTTTGGGTGATCTCAGACAGGAGGGTGTTCTCGGTGGCTGTGCCTGTGCTGTGGCACTCATTCCCGGTTGGCTTCTGCCTTTGCTCGGATCTCCTTATCGTCTGGCAGCAGTGTAAGGCTTGGCTCTTCCACCAGGCATTTGGTGGAGGGGATGGGTGAGGGTCAGGTGATTGGTTATTTTTATTTATGGGGTATAGGGTTGGTTTTATTTATTGTGTTTGAATGGTTTTATGCTACCAATGGGAAACAAAGTGAACACAGGTCCCTGAAACACAGAGAAAAAAGGTCCATTCCAGGAGAATCAGCAGTTGTGTAAGACAAGACAAACACAGATTATGATATGTGTGGTGAGCTTTCAAGGTAGACCTTTGGCTTTTTTTTAGAATAAGCCCTTACAAAGGAGATATTGTATTTGCAGAGAAGCCTTTTTTCACTTTAAAAATGTTGGTTTAAAATTCCAGTGGGGAAAATGCAATTAGTAATGTTATACCTAGGAATAGATATATAGCCTTGTTCAGCCATAAAGATGAAGAATTCATGCTTTCTGAACCTGAAGAAGTCCAATCTAATATCAAAGAGTTTAATAAATGAATGACCCATTTGAAGCATTTGCCATTCATATCCCTACAAAAGAATTAATATTAGAACCAGTAATGTACATCAGTTTTTGTTCTTTAAAGCTGAAAGATTCACAACTCTAGTCTATCTGGTGGGATCAGAGCATACCTTTATCACCTAGTGTGATAAACAGGAATATGATGAAAATAACTAACTAACTAAACTGCCTAACTGAGTCAGACCAATGGTCCACCTTAGCCCAGTATTGTCACAAGCTGACACGGCAGCAGAGGTTTCAAATTCGGGTCCAAATCTAGCTCTTTCAGGGTCTCTGGTAGAGGCCATCCTGGCGTGCTACCTGAGCCCCCTCCGAGCCCCCAGCAGAGGCCTCCCCCAGGTGTGCTACCAGGGATTCTGAAGTGGAGATGCTGGGGATTGAACCTGGGACCTTATACATTATTATTATTATTATTATTAACAAACATTTATATAGCGCCAGCAGTGTACCTGGCACTTTACAAAGTAATAAAATAGACACGGTCCCTGCCCCTAGGGCTTACAATCTGAGAGACAGGAGCTGGGGGAGAGACATAGGAAGGGGAACAGAGGGAGAGACAAGGGGTCTAACATTCATGAAGATGCGAGGCCTCAAGTGCACGTACTTGGCTTGGTTACAATGAGAATGACAGCAGGCAGGTCCATGTTGCAAGGATAAAGGTAAACCGATCGTAGGTATAGGAATAGTGGCTCAGCAGGATAAAGAGTCAGACAGAGCAGAGCAAAAGAGGTGAGTTTTAAGGAGAGATTTGAAGGTATGAAGGGAGGGGGCAAGGCGGATGTGGACAGGGAGGGAGTTCCAGGCATGGGGGGCAGCAAGTGAGAAGGGACGAAGGCGCTTAGGGGAGCAGGGAAGGTGTGGAAGGGTGAGAGAAGGGACAGAGGAGGAGCGAAGTGCACGGGCTGGAGTATGGAGGGCGATAAGTGCAGAGAGGTACGGGGGAGCAAGGTTGTGAAGAGCTTTATAGGTGAAGACTAGGAGCTTGTGCAGGATTCGTTCAGGAAGGGGAAGCCAGTGAAGCGAAGAGAGGAGGGGCTGCACATGCAAAGCACGCACTCTTGGAGCAGGAGGATGGACTAGACGACTGTTGATCTCCCTTCCAATCCTCCAATTCTGTGTGCTCAGTTCCTATGGAGAATTCTTCTGGGCCTCTCCATCCAAAACAAATGAGGGGTGTCATCTCTGACTGTTTTCTCTTCTGTCGTCTGGAATCCAAATTTTCAGGGAAAGAGCAGGTACATATCTTGTGGCACATCTGGTGCTATAATTCAGCCTCTGTGGTCTTTTATTAAGTATGACACCTTTGTAGACTCACCAGGCTTGCAGACTGGTTTTGTCTCGCTGTTGGTGGCAGGATTCATCCACTTCTAACACCATGTGCTATCACCCAGCTCAAACAGTCAGGGAGATGTTTTGCTCTCAAAAGAGGGCTTTATTGTAACTTTTGCACACACATAAAATGGCTGATAACTTCTTGTTGAGGTCATCAATGTGTCAGGCCTGAGGAAGGGAGTTAACGTATATTACTATCGTGACCACCATGCAAGCAATTCGTTACAATAACCCATGTATACAGGACTGAGGTATGTCTATCAAAGAGTAACACTAAAATATTGCTCAGTCATTTTCTCATATATTCATGCAGCTGTTAGTTGTTGGATTTCTCTCTCACAGGGACAAGGAACTAAATGAAGGTACCCTGAGTAAACGCAAAGGATATCAGGGTAGGTCTGCTAGGTAAGCAGTTATAAACTTCCCCCCACTCCCTTTCTCTCCCACCTTTTAGCTTCTGAACAGAGCAAGTCTGATACAGAATTAGTAAAACACAATAAACGTGGAAATCTGCTGTGAAATTTTTAGTCACTTTTCAGAGTAGAACCACACATTAAGATACAGTCATTTTCCAAACTATATGGACAATTGAATGTATTGCTTGACCGCTTCTGCATGTATTTTGTTTATACCCCATAATATAACACTGTCAGTTGTGCAGTTGCTAAAGCACATCCCTTCATCATAACCTGAGACTCTATGTAAGTCACTGGCAAAAAATAAATAAATTACAAACACAAAGAGATTGAGAACAAATGTCCCTGATGTAAGGTGGAATTTAATAAAAGTGAAGTGCTGGGAAACTGAAGTAAATGTGTTTTCAAATTTATGTACAAAGGTATTCATGAGCCCAACGTGCATCATGACATATAACAATTGAGTTGTATAATGCAAGTCAAAATCAATTTAAAAAGCAACACAAACATGAACGCAATACAATGCAATAACATACGGCTGTATTATTTTCTATTGTCATCCTTTATCAGTACAAAGAGAAAACTCAAGTTTCTATGAGGAAAACAAAGGCTATTTTTAAACAGGACGTGCCCACGCAGGTCCACCCTTCCCTCCCCCACCTAAGTGCCCATCTGAAGATGGCATGAGTGGACATGTGTGCCCATGACCCAAGCACTGCTCATTGATGCCCACACACAGACAGAGCATTGGGGAAAAATCCAGGATGCTCTGTGTGGCGACATGAGTGGGCGATGTGTAAGTAGGGGTACACACCATCGCATGCCCATCCTGGTCCATTTGATTCCCCCCCCCCACTCACTGGACATGTGAGGGGAATCCATGTGACACACATGGACTCGCCCCACAGCCATGCCTGCTTAAAAACAGCAAAGGGCAGTGAACCCCTTTTGATATATTCCGGAGCACTCACTTTCTCTAAAGTAGTTCCATTGATTTCAGTGGCACTACTTTTGAGTAAACAAAGTTAGGACTACAGCCTGAGCACATGCACTTACCTGCAGTTATTTATTTATTTATTTATTTATTTCCTTTTATTTTTACACTAGGTGAGCTGGTCCAGCCTAGTAGATAAAGGTGTTGGGCTTGGGACTAGGGTTCAAATCTCCTCTTGGCCATGAACTAACTGAGCAAGTTCCTATCTCTCTGCTTCTGTTCTCCAACTATGTGATGGGAATGGTACTAATGTCCTACTTCCTAATACTGACTGTATGAGATAATTGATGGTCCTGTCTTTGGGGATTTGACAAGATGATCATTGAGGTCTTCCACAATCCTGAAGAATTTGGGGAGAAAATCTTGATTAATACTACTACTTTGTGCAAGAGGAAATCTGCAGCTCAGTGTCTAATAAAGCCAATCTTTTAGGAGCCTATCACCTTGTTTCCATGCTGTTAAATGCGAGGTTGGTGGCAAACAAAGCAATGATGGTCCAGCAGGTAATCCTGGACTGTGCCTCCGATCGCACGTGTATCAAGGAAAACTGGCTGGACAATGAATCAGGACCTATTTTGGCTGATCTTGTTGTGGCCGGGTATTCTGTGCAGCACCAGCTGCAGTTAGAGGGACAGGGGGCGGTGTAGCTATGATTTTTAAAGAGGGTTGGTTTGTGAGGAGGTATCCAGTGCGATTGATAGTGGACATTGAAGGTATCCATCTTGTGTTTGATTTGGCGGGGGACAGTTTGGAAGTGCTGCTGGTATACCGTGCACCTACCAGTACAGCAGCCTCCCTGCATGCTCTGGAGGAGGGTGTGTCGGAGGTGGTGTTGTGGTCCCCAAAGACGATAGTCTTGGGGGACCTCAACATTCATGCCAACACAGTTCTCGGAGGAGCCAAGCATGAGTTCATGGCTGCCATGGCAACCATGGGCCTGTCCCAGAAGGTTAACGGCCCAACACATCTTGGAGGACATACCTTGGACTTTATGGTTTGCACTGACCTTGAGGTGGGTGCTCCGTTAATGGGGGAAATATCAGCTGTGCACTTGTCATGGATGGATCATTACCTCCTGCAGACCTCCTTTCTAGCACGTCTGCCCCCGGAAGGGTGTGGAACCTATTTGAATGGTCCGCCCCCAGAGACTGTTAGACCCATTGTGGTTTCTAGGTGCTCTGGGGCAGTTACCCTCTGACCTTGACGACTGTCTCATTGATGACCTCGTTAAGCTATGGAACACCTTGCTGATGGAGGCAATCGATTGGACGGCTCCCAGGCGTCCGTTACTCAGGTGGAGGCTCCGCAGACCTCTGTGGTTTCCCAAGGAACTGTAGAGGCTAAAGCAATCTGGGTGACGGTTGGAGCGACGGTGGCATCGTTCTCGTGCTGAAGCCAACAGATTGTGGCAAAGAGCTAGTTTATGAGCCTATGCATTAGCTATGCGGGTAGCAAAGTGGGAGTTCTTTGCTACCCTCATAGTGTCCATGAAATTCTGTCCGGCGGAGCTTTTTCCGGGTTGTGCGGGGGCTGGTCAGTCCGGCCTCCCTCAACCCTGGAGCTGAGTCATCATCTGCCTGCTGTGACATGTTTGCAGATTATTTTGTGGATAAAATCACTCATTCACCACGACTTCGATGCTGCACTTAATACAGTAGAGGAGGTAGAGGTTGTAGAAGCCCCATCATGTCCAATTTTGTGGGATCAATTTCAGTTGTTGACACCCGCTGATGTGGTGGAGATTCTGGGGGCAGTTCGGGCCACCTCTTGTGAATTAGATCCATGCCCGTCCTGGCTAGTTAAGAGCTGCTGAGAGACAATGGGGCCATTGCTGGCTGGGCTGGTCAGTGCCTCCCTTTGGGAGGGAAGAGTGCCGAGCTGTCTCAAGGAGGCGGTGGTGCAGCCTCTGTTCAAGAAACCATCACTTGACGTTGACTTCCCTACCAGCTATTCCTTCCCTACCAATAACCTTCCCTTTTTAGGGAAGGTTATTGAATGGGTAGTGGCACAACAGCATGAGGAGCATCTTGACTGCATCGGTTATCTTGATCCCTTTCAGTCTGGCTTCTGTTCAGGTTATGGCACTGAGACCGCACTTGTGGCTTTGGTAGATGATCTCCACCGCAAGAAGGATCGGGGTCGATCAACCCTATTGATCCTGTTAGATCTTTTGGCAGCATTTGATACCGCTGACCATGAGATGTTGGTGATGCACCTGCGGGACAGTGAGGGGGTGGGTGGGACTGTTCTCGAATGGTTCTGCTCATTCCTGACCAGAAGAACTCAATGGGTGGTGCTTGGTGATTGTTTTTAATCTTACCGAGACCTGTCGTGTGGGGTTCTGCAGGGTTCTGTTTTGTCCCCTCTCTTGTTCAACGTATATATGCAGCTGCTCGGCGAGATGATCAGAGGGTTTGGGGTGAGGTGTCATCAGTATTCGGATGACACCCAACTGTATCTCTCATTTTTGACCGACCCAGGCCCGGCTGTCTCGGTGCTTACCCGGTGTTTGGCAGCTGTGGGGAATTGGATGAGGGCTACCCGACTGTGATTGAATCCTGACAAGATGGAGGTAATGGTAGTGGGGAATTCGGTGGAAGTGATGGCTCCCATGGTTGATGGGTTCTGTCCTCTGTTGACTTCCCAGGTACAGAACCTGGGGGTGCTCCTTGACGGTCAGCTCCACCTGGATGTCCAGGTGGAGGCTGTGGCGAGGAGTGCCTTCCATCAGTTACATCTGGTGCGGCGGCTTTGGTCAGTTTCAGTTCCTGACCTGGCCATGCTCATCCATGCTTTTATCACCTCTCAACTAGACTACTGTAACACGCTGTACATGGGGCTACCTATGGTGACAGCTCGGAAGCTGGAGCTGGTGCAGAATGTGGTGGCCCAGCTCTTAGGGGGACTGGGCCGCTGTGAGCACATTACACCAATGCTATGGTCTCTGCACTAGTTGCCAATAGTCTTCTGGGCTCGATTCAAAGTGTTGGTTTTGACCTATAAAGCCTTACACGGTCTGGGCCCTGTCTACTTGTGAGATTGCCTCACTCCCCGAGTCCTAGACCGGCCCCTGTGATCATCCAGGGGCACCACACTGGAGGTCCCCTGGGTTTTGGGGGGGGGCACACAGAATAGGGCATTCTCCATGGCCACACCGCGACTTTGGAACTCTCTCCCAGTGGGAGCCCATCTGGCCCCGGAGCTCCCAGACTTTCAAAGGAGTTGTAAGACCTGGCTGTTCCATCAGGCATTTGGTGAGGGTGAGGGGTGGTTAGGGGGTGGGGGAGGGGTGGTTTTTAGTCTTTCTTTTACTGGTGTTTTATTTTATTTTTTATGCTATTGTATTGTGTATTTTTTATGATGTTAGTCGCCCCGGGTAGCATCTGGCAAGAGGGGCAGGATATAATTTTTAAAAATAAATAAATAAAATAAACATGGTTTTCGGGAAACATGCTGCATTCAATGGCTGCGGTGAGAATATTGCCATTGGATGATGTAGTAACAAGGCCACTGGATGATGCCATTGCCACTGGATGATGTAGTAACTATATTTCACTAATTTATAGAACTGTGCAGAAGGGACCACCTTGGTTATCGTTTTTGATTAATTTTTGTTTCAAAAACTTGGTTACTTATTTTTTTTCATTTGTAATGTAACTTTGTTTTAGTAATTAAATTAATTTCCCATTATTTTCAACGGGCATCACTTTTCATGTCTTGCGTTTTTTAAATAGCAGTTTTACTTTGTCTCTCTGATACTTTCCCATCCCCAGACTAGTGGAGAGTCTCACAGATGGACAGAATATGAGAGAGAGAGAGAGACTGGCAGGAAGCAGGTGGGCACACCACCACCAGCAGGCACTGGCAGGCACAGGAGCAGTGGGCAATAGCAGGCATAGTGTGGGCACTGAAGCAGCAGGCATTGGCAGTACCCCAAGTATGACAGGGCTTCAACTTGAAGAGAATGCCCTGAGTATCTAGGCACACCATATGAGGGAGAGAGATAACGGCAGGCAGGCACTGGACAGTTGGCAGCACCCCAGATGTAACAGGGTGTCAATTTGCAGAGAGTGCCACAGGGTGGCAGGATATACAAGAGACACAGACTGGCAACAGGTAGACACAGAGGCAGGCAGTGGCAGGCAGCAGGTGGGCCGAGAAACAGCAGGCACTGGCACAGGAAACTTGACACTCCATGTAAGACAGGGTTTAAAACTGCAGCAAGTGACCCAGGGTGGCAGAATACGAGTGAGAGAGACTGGAAGCAAGTAAGCACAGCAGAAGCAGGCAGGCACTGAGAGGCAGCATGTGGGCACAGGAGCAGCAGGCATTAGCAGGCATCAGGCGGGCAAAGGAGCGGCACATATCAGGTGGGCAGAGGAACAGCAGGTAGTAGCAGGCATAATGTGGGCAGAGGAGCAACAGGCAATGGCATTGGTACCCCAAGTATGAGAGGGCTTCAATTTGCAGAGAGTGCCCCAGAGTGGAATATGAGAGACAGACACAGACTGGCAGGCAGCAGGCAGGCAGAGAAGCAGCAGGTACTGTCAGGCCTGCCAGCTCCCCCCTCACAACATGCACCCCGCACTGCCTGCTGCCCAGCTCCCCACTCACCCCATGCACTCCGCACTGCTGAACACACCATCCCTATTTCTATAACTATTTCTTGGCTATGGCCCTGATGGAGATAATATCCTATTAACATTGTTAATCAGACAGAAAACAGATGTAACATTTCACTTACAAAAGCAATTCCCCTTTTACCGAAGTGATAAAAAAACAGCCCTCTTTGTGTACAAGGGAGATGAAAACAGAACCTGGCCTCAGCTGCTGATGCTCTCACTGTTCAACTTAGTTGTTGCTTAGTGATGCATGTAAGAGACAGTGAGCGAGAGAGATCTGTGGGGGCTGGGAAAAGAGGGGGGTATGAAAATGCCTCCCTAGGCTGGCAGCTGAGAAGAGGTCACTGCTGGATCTACTCTACTCAGTCCGTTCCCCACTGAACAAGGGCCAAGCGGATCTTCCGGAGAGAGATCTCCCACCTGGGGAAGGGGGGGCGGGCAGCCATCAGATTGCACTTGGCACATCAACAGCTGGGTCCATTGCTAGGTTACACAAAGAGGAGAGTGGCTGCCTCAAGTTACGCTTTGACACCAAAATGAAACCCTGTCAGTTTCATCAGCAAATCACGTTCCCAAGGAGCCTGGACTTTATTTTGGAATGATTCGCCATCCCCCCTCCACTCGCATGAATACGCTTCTCTCTTCTTTAAGAAATTTGGGCTCAGCACAAACCAGCCATCCGTCGGGAGCCCTTTAGATCAATAGCTGAAAGAGAAACCAAGCGCCAGTGGCCGTGCTCCATGGGGGAGCCCCTTGAGCACTGACCCAAAGTTCCAGTGCATTTCAGGAGGGATAAATCATTTGTGGGCGGGCGCAGGGGGGAGGCGGCAGCACCTGAGCCTGTTTGCAAAGAGAGTTTAACACACGGTAGTCCCATGTGTCGTCTCCGCCGGCGCATTCTATCCTGGGGAAGCAGGGCTGACTGAGACTCGCAATGTGAGCCCTGCACTCACCTCCTCACCAGCGCAGCAGCAACAAAGCCTTTGGGGGAAGGGGGATGGTCCCTTGCCATCCAGGTGATCAAAAATCAGGGGAAACAGCAGGATCAGCTCCGGTCCATTCCCTCCACTCGCTCAATCACTCGCTTGAGCCCGGCCAGTTAAAAGCAATGGCCTCGGGGTAAAAGCCAGGCACGGACTGGCTTCACACCAATCCTACCCCCCCAATCCATAATCTGTCTGGGGCAGGCAGCGGCTGCTGCTGCCCTTACCAGGTATTCCAATTCCTACCTTCTGGGGGCTGCTGCTGCTGTTGCTACATTATTCCCACTTGCTCCAGTGTCGGAGAGGAAGAGACGGTCCCACCCCCAGGCCAGGTGTGTGATCCCCCAGGGCCAGCCCTAGGGTTTGTGGGGCCATGTGTGAAGTCTTGGTGCGGGGCCCAATTTGCATAATTAGGCCCCACTCATTTATGCAAATACACAAATTTGCATATTTTGTATAAATGTTCATCATAACTGCACACATGCCTTGGGCCCTCTTCAGTCCCAGCACTTTTTACCCCTTAGCTCCCACACAGAGCACCCCCTTGCCACTGGTCTCTCAGATCCATCCACCCCCTTGCTTAAACCACCCCCAACATGCCAAAGTACCCCCTCATCTAGCCCCCTCACCAAGTTTCACCTCATGCAAATAAAGGGAGGGAAAAGGAGGAGATGGAGGGCAGGGCATTATTGATTTTTTGCAAGAATTTGGCAGTAATAGTCAAAACAAATGAAAATAATCAAGTAAAAGTGTTCATATATAGTAATGACAGAACAAATGTCTTTTTCAACAAGACATTTAGGAGACAGGCGGGACTTCTGTATGTTTATAGTTAGTCCCAGCTTTACGCATAGATCTAGAGTGAAGCAAAGGTTGGCATTTAAGGTGTCTGGGGTATTAGCAACCAGTAACCAGTCATTTAGGTAGGGGGAAATGGCAATGCCCTGATTACAAAGGAAAGCTATGACTAGGGCCATAACCTTAGTAAAGACCCTAGGGGATGAGGAGAGTCCAAATGGTAATGAACAAACTGAAAATGCATGGAGTCATGGGTGAAATGGAAGAATCTTCTACAGAATGTATGCAATCTAACATGAAAATAAGCATCTTTTAGATCAATAACTGCATACCACTGACCCTGCTTCAGGTGGGTTTTTTAATTGTCCATCCCAAATTGTTCTTAAATTAAATCTGGTGCTGGATAGTGATTTGAAACAATCTACTAAAAGATTATATGATTCCAAATAGAGGAGATTCCCCTATTGGGTATCTGGAAGATCCATCTTAGTAGATCAGGTAACTGTGCCACTAGTCCTTCAATACTTGTCGGACCTGGCTGAGAAGGGCCTTGCACACTCTTCTGTAAGAGTGCATCTCTCAACAATAGCCCAGCGTGTTGCCCTCCCAAATTCCCAATCCATTTTTGGTCACCCTCTGGTAAAAAAGTTTCTTAAGGGACTAATTAATTTGTTTCCCTCTTATAAACACCCCATTTCTCAGTGGGATCTGAGCCTTGTTCTCGATCAACTGACAAAACACCCTTCTGACCTGTTCCACTGGTCTCTGAGGACTGCCTTTTTGGTTGCCATCACGTCCCTTAGGCGGGTGAGTGAACTCGCCGCTATATCTATCAAGGAACCTTACTTCTCAGTCTTCTGAGACAGGATACAGATCTCTCTTCATCCATCGTTTATTCCTAAAACGGTGTCCAGATTTCATATGGCACAAAAAATTGTCCTCCCAGTATTCCTCCCTCCACCTTTAATTTAATTTAATTTAATTTAATTTAATTTAATTTAATTTAATTATTTATTTATTTATTTATACAAAATTTCTATCCTGCCCCTCCTGCCCACAGGGCAGCCTGGGGTGGCAAACAGCAAATATAAAAACAATAAAACAATAAAAACAGATTTCGCACTTTGGATGTTAAGAGAGCAGTCATGCTCTATTTAGACAAGACCTGGCACTGCAGATGGACTGACAATTTGTTCCTCTCCCGTTTCCATCCCAAGTTAGGGCAAAAAGTTTCATCCTAAACTATCTCAAAATGGTTTGTGCATTTGATCTCCTTTGCCTATGAGCAGGCAGGAAGTCCACCCCCACCTTCTTTAAAGGCTCGTTCTCTCAGAGGTATGGGTGTTTCTGCAGCATCATTTTGCAATATCTTTCTTCTCAAGATAGGCAGGGCTGTGACCTGGAGTTCCCTGCATACATTCACTAAGCATTATACTTTACATCTCCATTCTGAATCTGACACCTCTCTGGGAGTATCTATAGTGAATTCTGTAATTAAGACTTAATAATCTATTTTACTTACAATGGTTTTGTCATTTAAAAAAAAGAAGAAGAGGAACTTTTAAAGTAAGTTGACAGAATAAACTTAGACACTTTTTGCTTGCAAAGATATGTTGTTTTTATTCTATAAGAAAATTCCCCCCACTGCCTTGATCTAGGTTTCGTACTCTCCCATTTGTGAGAATGGAACAAGCCAGTCGAAGAACAATAGAAGGTTGCTACCTTGTAAACAAGGTTCTGCGAGATGGCTCTGAACATTTTCACAAATACCCACCCTTCCGACCCCCCCCAAGGAATTTTCTTCCTGCATGCTTAGGATTAGAAGGAACTGTTGGGTTTGGGAAGGAAGGTACCTTATATACTGTGGGGGGCTCGGAACTGTCATGTGGTTTTTCAAAATTAGTGAGCTTGATCTCTGCCGGTAAGAGAAGGGCGCGCAAGCATTTGTGAGAATTTTAGGAACCAACTCGAAGAACCTTGTTTACAAGAAGCAACCTTCTGTTCCAAATCCTGGCTCGCTGGGCTGGGGCATGCATGGCCGGTGGCAAGTGGTGAGGCAGGGGAGGGGCAGGGATGGGGGGGAGTAGGGATGGGCGAACGCGGTTTGGAAGTTCGGAGTTCAGCCTGAACTCGGCCTGTTCGGATGACCAAACACGAACCCAAACCCGAACATAAGCATACCGAACAGAACCGAACACCGAACGGCAAAATGGCTGAACAGTTCGGTCAGTTCGGATCACGTTTGGGTGAGTTTGGGTGGCAAAAAAAGGTTCACTGTAAGGTGACAGGGAGGGGGGTAGTACTAGTCACTGAGAAGCAGATTTCCAGGCACCAGGGGTGGAGAGGCTTGCAAGAAATGAAACTATCTGCCTTCCCCCTTCCCAACACCTTCTGAGCTAGTCACTGTTCCTGAACAGCAGGCGTTGAGTAGGATTATTAGATTGCTTTAAGTTTCATTTCAGTTTTGTACTGAAATGAAACTTAAACCTTAAACTGAAACCTTGTGTT
>QEPC01013002.1:564705-592508 GCA_003113815.1 Sphenodon punctatus | reverse complement strand
TTATTAGATAATCCATTTAGTTCATAGCATTTAGAATAGTTAATAGCAGTTAGATTTAGTGTAGATAGATATATATAATATTAGATTAAAAAAATAAATTAAAAAACCCAATAAAAAACAAAAAAAACATATAAAAAACAAAAAAAACACCCATAACATTTCCTGAATGGCCGAACCGAACGGCCAGACAGAACGGCCGAACCTGAACCCGGCAAACTAACCCAACGGCCGAATCAAACGGCCGAACCAAACGCAGCTGAACCGAATGGCCGAACCGAATGCAGCCGAACCGAACGGCCAAACCCGAACCGCGATCTGTTCACCCATCCCTAGGGGGGAGGGGAGAGACTTTCTCCCCCGCTACAGCTGAGCTAGGGCTAGCAGCTCCGACAGCGGAGGTGGGGCCAGCCTGGATTTTGAATTCAGGCAGCGCTGTCTCCGCTGGAGCAACAGACCAGGCTCCAGGAGCGGGGCCCCGGCTCCCATGGGGCCATGTGCGACCACACATGTTGCACATACCTGGGGCCAGCCCTGCGATTCCCCCTCCACTTCCCTCCTACCAACTGTGTGCACCCTGGAAAGAAAGAGTGCCCTAAGAAAAGATCATGTTCTCCTCTTGCAAAAACCTGGGCAGCTATTCTGCAAAGAACCACCTTTCTTTGAAAGATATGTGATTCTGAAAGATACATGAAAGATACCTGGCTTATGAAAGATACGTGATTTTAAAAAGTAGATTTTAAACCCTACTATTAAAAATCACGTATCTTTCAGAAGCCAGCTCTGTCACACACACTTTACACTCTAGTAAGTTTCATGTCAGTTACACAGCACCTCGCTTCCCCGGCTCCTGGAGAGGGCAGAGGAGCAGTGCCAGGAAGTGGGGCGCTGTGTAACTGACATGAAACTGACTAGAACTTAAATTAAAGTCTTTGTGTTGGAGCTGCCTTCTCATAAAGTAGCGTGATTTTTAAAAGTAGAGTCACGTACCTTTCAGGTCAGCAGCTGCTCAACTGAGCATGTATGAGCCTGCATAACCAAGCGGTGTTTTTTGCCCTCAACTGAGCATGTGCGAGCCTACAAAACCGAGCTGTGTTTTTTGCCCTCAACTGAGCATGTGCGAGCCTGCAGAACCAATTTTTAAATCATTAATAACTCAGTTTTGGCTGCACCAATCACTATCATATTACATAAGCAGTTGTTATTCATCTCATGATCCACACCTGTGATGTTTGTGGGCTCAACTCATTCAGGGGGAGGAGATATTGATGATTCAAAATTGTGAGAACGTCTGCATTTTGACCACAAGCAATTAACTTTTAAACAGTCATAACATTTTATTTTCCTGATGGATCTTCTTCAAACTTTCTGTATATGATGGTCCTCACAACTTATAGCTATGGATAAATTTTCAGAAATGTAGCTCAAGCGGTTTCCTCAAAATCGGGGCTTGAGCAGTCCATTTTTATAATGGAGAGTGGTTGTGCATTTAAGTTTCTTCCAGCTACCGCTGGAAGAAAATTAATTATCTGGAAAAAGGGGTAAAGAGTGAGATGACTAAATCTGCAGATGACACCAAATTATTCAAGAAAGTTAAGACCTAGGCAGACTGTGAGGAACTACTGAAGTATCTTGCACAACTAGATAAATGGGCAATAAAATGGCAAATGAAATTCAATGTTGATGAAGTGCAACAGGATGCCCATAGAGAAAAATAATCCTCACTTTACATACACAATGCTAGATTCTGATCTGGATGTAACCACTCATGAGAAGGAACTTGGACTCATTGTGGATAGTTCCACAATGAAGCTAATACACGGAGCTAATGAAGACATTAGCTCCGTGTATCGCAGCAGTCAAAAAGGCAAACCGAATACTAGGCATTATTGTGAAAGGAATAGAATATAAAAGGGAAATATCATAAATCTGCTGTATAAATCTTTGGTACAAATCTACCTCGAATATTGTGTGCAGTTTTGCTCGCCCCATCTCAGGAAAGATATAATAGAAATGGAAAAAGTTCAGAGAAGGGCAAGAAGGATGATAGAAGGGATGGATCGACTTCCATATGAGGAGATGCTAAACAGGGTAGGGCCTTTTAACCTGGAGAAGAGGCGATTAAGGGGGGTTATGACAGAAGTTTAAAAAATCATGAGCGTTGTGGAAAAAGTAAATAGGGAACTGTTGCTTGCCCGTTCTCACAATAAGAGAACTAGGGTCCACTCCATGGAGCTAAATGGAAGAAAACATAAAACTAACAAAAGGAAATAGTTTTCCACTCAACAGACAATACAATTGTGGAACTTGTTGCCAGAGGAGGCAATGAAATCCTGCACCACATAAATAGCTTCAAACAGAAACTAGATAAATTCTTAGAGGATAGAGCCATAACACACACACACCCTGTTAAGCACCCTGTGCACTGCGGGGGACTTTGTGCCCGCCTCTCGGAGGAATGTGGCACTGGGTTGGGGGGCGGTAGATCTTTCCCACCGGTTCTGGGAGCGGGGGTCGAGCTGGCTGCAACGTTGTAAGCTGCAATCTGCTCAGGATTGCAGCTTGCAAGGCAGGGACACCAATGCAAAAAGGCGCCTTTCTGATTGGCCGGTTATGGCCACGTGTTGTAGTGCACCGCGCAGGCCTTCATTTGGTTGGCGGTGCACTAATGAAGAGGACGTGGGCTTGCGACTATTCTGGGCCATGGAAGAGGATTGTGCCCCCCCCCTCCTTGTTGTGCGGGGAGTTTGTGTTGTGCCGGGGAAGTGCAGCTGCAGGGGAGTACCCCCCTTTGGTTTTCTGTACCGGGGTCTTTTGATCAGTGGGAGGGTCCACCCCCCCTTGTCTTTGGTTGGGGTTGTGCCTGGAGTTCCTTACAGTGCGGGAGGAGCGGCAGCAAAACAGGGTTCTCTTTGTGCAGCTGAGAGCCAGGGGTTTGGATAGCTGGGAGGGATCGCCCCGAAACCGCCCCCCGCAGGCAGTCTAAGAGGTATTTGGTGGTGTTGGAAACAAGGGAGGGAGAGCTCCCCCTGGATCGTGTAGAGCAAGGGTGTGGCTCTGAGCTTGGTGGCCAGTACTGCACCACATGGGCAGAAAAAAGGGGACAAAGGGGGCCAGTGCCCCCTCAAGTGGTAAGGTGAGGGCTGTAGGTCAGGGGAGAGTCGAAAGGGTTATGTTGGGCCCCCCACCACCTTGTCAATTAAGCTGTTAGGACCCTGACCAGGGCCCAATTATGGCAGGGAACAGGGTTCCCCCCGGTGGAAAAAGGGGGGATGGGGGAGTTGACAGGGCCATCTGCCCTGGAGGATTTGCTGAGGCAGGCTGGGGCTGCCATACAAACAGGGGTTCCTGTGCCCCCTGGTGGGTATTTAGCAACAGTGCAGTCCAGTCACCCAGTGCAGGGTCCATCAGGGGAGGGGTGCCAGGATGGTCAGGGGCAGGTGTTGTTGCAGGCCCTTGAGGCTAGGATGAACGCATGGGATGGAGTGATGGGGAGGTTGGCAGAAGCTGGCATGTTGGGTTCTGCCCCTGGGCATGATTGGAGCATGGCGACAGCTGGGGTTGTCAGCAATTCTGGCTCTGTTTTGTCCCAGCCCAGCATGAGTGGAGAAGGCACACGCATGCCAGTGGCGGCTAGTGTGGCCTCTGGGGCAGGTAGCCAGGTGGTCGAGGAGCTCGCGTGAAAGGTTGACCACATGGAGCAGCAGGTATCCCAGATTGCAACATTGCTGGGGGTCGGGTGGTGACAGCAAGTGTGCCTCCCATTGCACCGGCCCAAATCGGGTTGCCTGTGCAGGTGGCTACAAGCGTGGAAGATGGTGAGTATGTTAGGCAGAGGAGGTTGGTTGTTGGTGGCTGCGCAGGTGTTGGGGGCTCCCAATCACAGGAAGCGAGCAGTGAGGCCATGTTACCTCCCGTTGCCAGCCAGGTCTCACCGTCACAAGCGGAGGGGACCGTGGGTGGGGTAACGGGAGCATGAGTGCAGCAGCAGATGCTAGGGGTTCCAATTGTTGGGCAGAGTAGTTTGGGCCAACTGAGGGTGCAGCAGGACCCAAACAGATTGTTGTGGGTGGATAACTTATGGTGCCTGCAATCAGTCGTGGGTCCTTCCAGCCACACCGAATTGGCAGGAGGAAGCCAGGGTAAGGTTGGGCTAGGTCAGGCCCCCCAAGCGGAAACTCAGGAAGGGGTCGTAGGTATGGTAGGAGTGTCAGCAGTGCCAGTACCACCGGCAGGTGAGGTCCCCCCATTACAGGGCGGGTACGCGAGGGTTTCTGCTCCCATTGGCATGGACTTAACTTAGTCCACGCGAGAAAAGATATGGAAAGGGGGTATATTGATTTATTTGCTATTTTATTTTGCAACCCTGTGCCAGACCCTAATGCGAAGCCCGAGCCCAGGGAATATGAAAGAGCAAAGCGCAGGAAGATAGATCGGAACTGGGCTAACTGGGAGTCAGTGTTTATAATTTATGCTGGGGTAGTCATACAGGCCTTTCCGGAGAGGGTGGTGCCCCTCTGGAAATATTTCGATATTGTGAGGTGGGCCTACTTGACTAAGGAAGGGTTTGGGTGGCTACGGTATGATGAGGTTCTTCGGCAGAATGCTTTCATCACCCCAGAGGTCAAATGGGATGTCAAAGACCATGATCTCTGGATTGAATGCATTCAGGAAAAAGACGTGGTCAGGGCGGACAGCGGCCATGTGATAGTGAAGGGTGGTGAACAGCCAACAGATAATTTTCATGGTGAACCAGTCAAAAAAGGGGGCCAGGCGCTGGCATGCTGGGACTTCAACGAGGGGTCTTGGTGTTTTCGTGACAGTTGCAGGTTTAGGCATTCCTGCTTGCAGTGTGGTGGGCCTCACCCCTTCACTAACTACCCTAGAAGGAAGAGTGGTGGACAGAGGGGTAAGCGCCCCTTCTCAGGGGGTGGAGCCCATGGAGGGGTGTCCCCCAGGCAGGTGCCAACAAGGGCACCAATGCCAGTTAAGTGGTGGGTGCTCAATGAATTGCTGGTGGATTATCCGCTGGAGGGAGATGCTAGTTATGTAGTTGAAGGGTTTCATTGTGGTTTTGAAATTCCATTTCAAGGGGTTTGCGAGCACATGTCTGCGTGGAACTTGAAGTCAGTGGTAGGTTTGGAGGAAGTTGTTGAAAGGAAGATAAAGAAGGAAGTTTTGGAGGGCAGGGTCGCTGGCCCCTTCAAGAGTTTGCCTATGGGCAACTTAAGAATCTCGCCACTGGGTATTGTTCCTAAGAAGCCCCCGGGGAGTATAGACTCATCCACCATTTGTCATACCCTAGGGGGTCTTCTGTGAATGATGCTATCCCGCACAAAATCTGCACAGTGCACTATGGTTCATTTGATGTTGCGGTAGAACTGGTTCGTAAGTGTGGAAGGGGGGTGCTTATGGCAAAGAGCGACATCAAATCTACATTTCGCCTTTTGCCAGTCCACCCTAAAGACTTAGACCTGCTTGGGTTTTCATTCGAAGTAGGGATGGGTGAACAAAACGTGGTTCGGTTGTTCGGATGTTCGGTCGTTCGGTTCGAAACCCGATTTCGGGTTTGATGGTTTGGTTCAGCCGAGTTCAGTTTGGCCGAACTTGGCCAAACATTCAAAAATAGCGAAACCGAAACCGAATCGAACCAAACAGAAACAGAAACAGAAACGAACAAGAAACCGAAACCTAATTTTCGGCCCTGGAAAGATGTTTTTCCTGCCTCTGAACTCATCCGAACATGACCAAACTGTTTGATCATTCGAGAGTTTGGTTCGGATGTTCGGTTCGGACATCCGAACAGACTGAGTTCGGTCCGAACTCCAAACATCCGAACTGCGTTCACCCATCCCTAATTCGAAGGGCACTTCTATTATGACAAGGCCATGCCCATGGGGCGTTCCATCTCATGTGCGACCTTCGAGTGGATTGTGAAGCGTAGGGCATGGTCTGGTCATGTGACCCATTACTTTGACGATTATTTGTTTATCGGGAAAATGGGGTCCCCAGAGTGTGGTGACTTGTTGGGGTTGTTTAGGGAAGTTGCAGATTTTGTGGGGGTGCCCTTAAGAGAAGAAAAAACCGAGGGACCTGCATCGGTGATGACATATCTGGGCATAGAATTGGACTCGGTCAGGGAATTCTCTCGGCTACACGAGGTGAAGCTTAAGGAGCTGCAGGTTTGAGTTAAGGTCATGTATAACGGCTAGTAAAGTGACTTTAAGAGTTCTGCAGTCTTTACTCGGTAAGTTAAGCTTTGCTTGCCCTGTGGTTGCTCCAGGTTGTGCCTTTTTATCGTGTTTATATGCTAGAACTACTACGGTATCATTGCCGCACCACCGCATCTGGGTAACAAGGCAAATGCGGGAGGATTTGGATGTTTGGTTAGAGTTTTTGAGGACACACAACGGGGTTAGCCTGTGGCGTGAGTTGTACTTACTTGAGGCTGAATTACAGGTTCACTGTGATGCAGCTGGTGCGGCTGGACTGGGAATCAATTTTCAAGGTCGGTGGTGTGCTGAGAGATGGCCCATGCAGTGGGAGGATTCAGGTATTTTAAGGGATTTGACCTTCTTGGAACTATTTCCTATTGTGGTTTCGGTCCACCTGTGGGTGGACAGCTTTCAGGATAAGAGGATCATATTCTGGTGTGATTATTTATTTATTTATTTTATCAAATTTATATCCTGTCCCTCCTGAAAACAGCTCGGGGTGGCTAGCAATCTCAAAAAAATATAAAAACACAATTATAAAACATTTTAAAAACACTAATAAAATTACAACAATTAAAACCAGGGTAGCACTACAATAATTAATACAATAAATAAGGGTGGAGGGAGATAAAAACCCCTCCCCCCTCCCACCCTCCCCAAAGGCCTGGGCAAACAGCCAGGTTTTGAAAATTCGCTGGAATGTTAAAAGGCTTGGGGCCAGGTGCTGTCTCTTATACACATCTAGATGTGTATAAGAGACAGGCCCTGGGGTGCGGAGGGCGAGGCGGTCCCTGAGGTACGAGGGCCCAGACCATGAAGGGCCTTATAGCGGTAGTGCATGTGGTTTATTCACTTTCTTCCAAGTCAGAGAGGTTTATGTGCCTGGTTAGGGTTTTTGTTTTATGATGTTTGCGGCATAATATAGTGTTTTGTGCAAGACATGTCCCAGGGGTTAAGAATGAAACATCTGATGCCCTCTCTCATTTGCAGATGCAGCGTTTTTGTGAACTTGCTCCCTTCGCGAGGAAGGATCAGGACTTCGTGCCCAGACAGCTTTGGAGCCTTGGAAGCTAGAGCTGATGGACACGGTGAAGGGTTCTGTGTCCTCTGCGACTTGGCTTGCATACGAGTGGGCAATCAAGGAATTTTTAGGGTTTGCCCGGGTCAGAGGTTGGGCGTTGTTAATCCCGGTGCCTTTGGATCAGAGGGTGCAGTTCAGGCTCGAATTGCACAGGAAGGGGTTAGCGGCTGGTACTATAGCTACCAAATGGTCGGCTTTGGCTTTCATGTCCAGGATGGTGGGGGTGCAGGATTGCGATGTGGCCTCAGTACTGAGGGCAATGATTGTCTCATGGAGGAAGCAGGGCCATGTTCGGATTGATAACAGGGTCCCATTGTCCCCCAAGAATTTGGCTGATATCGTAGGCAAACTGGGCGAGGTGTGTCATGATTCCGGGGAGGTCTGTTTTTTTAAGGCTGTATTTGTGGTGGCTTTTTTTGGGTCATGAGAATTAGTGAATTGGTTGTGGGTTCTAGGATTGATAGGACAGGGAGAGAGTTGCAAGTTGGTGATGTAATGATGACTGGGGTGGGTATCGAGGTTCATATTCATTTTTCAAAGACTGATCAGTTGGGAAGAGGCTCAAAGGTGGTGCTTGCCAGGTCTATTGAGCCACTTATCTGCCCAGTGGTATGTATGGAAAATTATTTAAAGGTTAGACCCATTTTGTCAGGATCATTGTTTGTGCATCAGTCTGGTCTGCCTTTGACTCATTACCAGTTTTTGGCAGTGTTAAAATGCTGTTTGATTTTACTTGGATTGTCTGGGGTGGTGTTTAGTTCACATTCATTTAGGATTGGGGCAGTCTCAGCTGCACCTGAGGCTGGGTTCGCCCCCGCTGAGATTCAGAGGGTAGGTAGATGGCGGTCTGGCGTGTTTAGGTCTTATGTTCGCCTGTTCCCCATGCTGTGAGTTTGGTCCGGGCGTGGTGTAATTGATGGTTTGTTTAAATTTTCTTTTTTCATAGGAGGTGGCCATAATAATCAGAGAAGGGTAATTTGGATCATCGGCCACAGCTTTGTCAGGTGGGCAGCGAAACGAGTTCAGGAAACCGGCTGGGGCTTGCAGCTTGGTTTGGCTTCAAGAGATTTGGTTGTGTGGAACGGAAGAAGACAAATGCTTTGGCCCCAGCTTATGCCCCTAGTATTGGGTTGGTCAGATAGACTGCCCCCAGATGTAATATTAATCCATCTGGGTGAGAATGATTTTACAAGGGGATCTGGGTTGGACCTATCGATAATGATCAGGCAGGATTGGGTCTGGTTGCAGGAGCTGCCATGTTCATCCCATTGTAACTGGAAACTGTCAGTTTGGGCTCTCTGTACTAATGTGTGCTGCCTCTGAAGGGAAACCTCTGTGGTGGGCCCTTTTAAAAAAAATAAAACCAACAACCTTGTTTCAGTTATTCAACTTTTTATCCTAATTAGAAACTTCTTCAAGAAAATTTTTATTCAATAAAGACTTTTCCAATTAAAAAAAAACATTTACTGTTTGGGGAAAGTCTCATTGGGTACATCCCAACCAGCTGTAGTTTCTTTCATGGTCTATCTCAGTTGTGGGGAGCATGTAGCAGGCGCAACTTACAGTAGTGGGGCCCATTGGAGAACTCTGCCTCTAGGTGAGGCTGCCCACTCACAGAGTACTCCAGTGTACGTGCCAGGCACTACCCATGTGAACCCCACCTTGTGTTCCATACCTCCCTGCTCTCCCATTCTGGTGAATGACAGCCCAGACTGAAGATGAATGTGTGAGCCATATGAAAAGTGTGGGGGCTTGTCCAGAAATGGCCATCCCAAACCTTGGCACTCTCTTTTTCCTCTCTACAACACATCAACTCCGGTCATGCATTAATCCTAGATCTGAGACAGGTACTTAATTTGGTACCCACAGGTAATGCTTGCATTTTTGAGTATCATGTCAGGTATGCAATGGGATACCCTGTTACGGATTGGGTACCTGGATACCCCCAAATTTGGTAATTTCAAGTACCAATTTTTCAATTTCCGTTACTGATCAGTAAATCGGGATATAAAACTGAAAAATCAGGACTGGAAGTTGACAATCAAGGACATCAGGTACTCGAATTAGGTCAAAATTAGGTACCAATTTGTATCCAAAATTCTTGAGTTGCTTTGCATACCGGAAATTCGACTACTATACCCTTTTTTGCAGGTACTCATTTCAGCTCTAATGAATCACTTTTGATCTTAACTGTTTAAACTGTAAATTATTCAGAGACTGGGATGTCTCGATTTGTTACACAGTGCCTACCACCTTGGAGCTTCTAGCTGCTGTAATAATAAATAAAATTTAATATATTAGTCCTCATCTGGAGTACTGTGTCCAGTTCTGGCCACTGCACTTTAAGGAGGACATCCACAAACTGGAACTGGTTCAGAGGAGGGTAACAAAGATGTTCAGTGGGTCTAAACACCAAGTCCTATGAAGAAAGGTTGAAGGAGCTGGGTATGTTTAGCCTATAGAAGAGAAGACTAAGGGAGACATGATAGCAGTCTGAAGGGTTGTCACAGAAAGGATGGCAAAGACTTGTTCTCTCTTGCCCCTGAAGGCAAGACTAGAAATATTTGATTTGATTTGATTTATTTACGGCTTAAGCCAAAAAAACAAAAATAGGAATAAAAAACAGTACACGATAAAACAATAGTAAACATCATGTACTATGGGCAGGGAACAATCCCTACCTTATCCCTTTAAACTCCACAAAGCTTATACACACTTAAATAGTCCACTCCTTAATTACAACCATTGCAATCTGTGATAATAATACATAAACATATAAGCCAGCCCAAATAAAATTATTCCAAATCAGCAGGAATACCAACACATCCCTCCCAAGTCAGTTAAACGATAGGGGAGTCAAAACTCCTTTAACTGCTTTCTTCTCTGAATCTGAGCTGCATAGACAAACCTGGCCAGAGCCCCGATAGTCTCATAGTTCTTATCTTGGAGACACAGTACAGTTCTCCTGTGTAGGGTACATACCCGACTTACTGCCTCTAAAGGAGACAGCCATCTTTTCCTTTCGGCCACATAAAACTGACATTCCCACAAAACATGTATAAGATCTTCTACTAAGCCCATCTTACACGGGCCTAATCTTTCAGCATAGGGGAGATGCACCCATCTCCCCTCCTGAAGACTAGAAGGAGACTGGGAGAAAAACATCCTGTCATTGCTTGCCTCCATCGAAACTGAGGCATCACCAGGTAGTTTGCTGGTGATTCCATCCGGAGGCCAAATTGGTTGCCAATAAGATGTTTATACTGCCCCACCCTAATCCTATCCTCTTGAATAGAGTCGTCGACCACCCACTGCCTGATTAAATCTTGCTCTGATCCCAATGGGATTATATCAGAGTGTTCCCACAGGCAAGCAAGGTCCAGCTTAACCAGGACTTCCTTGACTTCACTCCGCCAAGAACTCACCCCCCCGGGGAGAGCCATCATTTCCAGATATATTTGCTTGGGATAGCGATTTGGGCGAAGAGCCTTAACTTTTTGCCAGTATCGTAGATCTTTCAATCTGGCTTTTGCAGCTATATTGTACCAGCCTCTAAACTTACTAACGCTTGGGGAGAAGATCTTTGAACACCTAGTAGTTTTTTTATAAGAGCTGCCTGCGTTACTTCCAGCTGCCTGCATTACTTCCAGAAGACTAGAAATAATGACAGTGGAACAAATTACCTAGGAAGGTGGTGGGTTCTCCTTTGCTGGAAGTTTTCAAACAGAGGCCGGGCAGCCATCTGTCTGGGATGCTGTATCTGCAGATTTCCTGCATTGAACGGGGGTTGGACTAGATGACCTCGAAGGTACCTTTCAACTCTATGATTCAATGATTCTAATACACATACTTCAATTTTTACTAATCTGTTCTTTCTTCAAAATGAATTGCAATCTATTGATTAACCAAGTACTGCTCATTGTAGCAATTGCTTCAAGTATCTCCTCTACTTAAATCTTCTATTTGCACAAAATAAAGAAACAATTTCATATCCCTGACTGGAACTCCTTTTGTAAACAGGAAGGAAATCTGTATAAATAAATAAAATAAAATAAAATACTACTACTACTAATAATAATAATAATAATAAAATTTCCTGTACACCTTTAGGTACACACATTCCCACAAGTATTCAGATAATTACTTTTGTGAGTTTCTCCTTCTAGTTGAATCACACCTTTGAGAAACCATAGTTTGCTACATATTATATTATATTATTATTATTATTATTATTATTATTATTATTATTATTAATTAAATTTTTACCTAGCCCCTCCTAAAAACAGCTCGAGGCGGCTTACAACAATAATAAAAAACAATACATATAAAATATATCTAAAAACAATTAAAACATCTCAAAATTCAAGTCAAAATATTAAAACAGGGCCCGGGAACTCAATAAAACAATAAATAGGGTAGGGGAGATAAAACCCTCTAACCCATCCTCCCCCCCACCCCAAAGGCCTGGGCGAACAGCCAGGTTTTACAACTTCGCCGGAATGTCAGAAGGCTTGGGGTGAGGTGAGCTTCCTCTGGGAGGGAGTTCCAAAGGTGTGGCCCAGCCACCGAGAATGCTCTCTCCATTGTGGCCCCCCACTTAACACGGGGGACTTCCAAGAAGGCACCCCCGGCAGACCAAAGGAGCCGCTCTGGGACGCAGAGGGCGAGGAGGTCCCTGAGGTATGAGGGGCCCAGACTGTGAAGGGCCTTATAGATCAACACCAAAATCTTGAACCTGGCTCAGCACGCTATTGCCAACCAGTGCAGAGTCCGGAGCACAGGTGTTATGTGCTCCCGATGACCCGTCCCCAAAAGGAGGCGGGCTGCTGCATTCTACACTAGCTGCAGCCTCTGAACCAGGCACAAGGGAAGCCCCAAGGGAAGCCCCCTCCTAAAAACAGCTCGAGGCGGCTTACAACAATAATAAAAAACAATACATATTAAATATATCTAAAAACAATTAAAACATCTCAAAATTCAAGTCAAAATATTAAAACAGGGCCTGGGAACTCAATAAAACAATAAATAGGATAGGGGAGATAAAAGCCTCTAACCCATCCTACGTAGAGCGCGTTGCAGTAGTCCAGCCTCGAGGTGACGAAGACATGGATGAGGGAGGCCAGGTCCGTGCCGGAGATGAATAGACACAGCCTCCACACCAGATGCAACTGGCAGAATGCAGGCTTTGCGACTGCCTCCACCTGCCACTCCAGGCGGAGATCCGTGTCCAATATCACCCCCAGACTCTGGACCTGCTGAGCTATAGGCGTGCGAACCCCCCCAATCAGGGGGGCCACTACATCCCTCGCTCTCCCCACCAACATCACCTCCATCTTATCGGGGTTAAGCTTCAGTCTGCTCTGCCACATCCATTCCGCCACGGCTCCAAACACTGGGATAGCACCGAGACAGCAGGGTCTGGGTCCATTGAAAAATAGAGGTACAGCTGAGTATCGTCAGTATATTGGTGACATCGCACCCCGAACCCTCTCACGACCTCCCCCAAGAACTGCATATATACATTAAATAATAATGGAGACAGAATGGAACCCTGCGGAATGCCGCATGATAAAGCACAGGGGCAAGATGTCTCATCCACCAGCACCACCCGCTGGCTTCTCCCCAAGAGGAATGAATGGAACCATTCAAGAACAGTCCCATCCAGACCCCCCAGGTCATGAAGCTGTCTAAACAGCAGCCCATGGTCCACGGTGTCAAAAGCAGTCGAGAGATCTAGCAGTATGAGAAATGTTGAACATCCTGCATCCATCTCCTGGCAGAGATCGTTGACCAATGCCACCAACACCGTCTCAGTGCCATATCCAGGGCGGAACCCAGATTGAAAGGGGTCCAGGAAACCAATGCTATCTACATGCGCCTGGAGCTGGATTGTCACCACCCGCTCAATAACCTTCCCTAAAAAGGGAAGGTTAGAGACAGGTCGGTAACTGGCGAGCACATCCACATCCAAAGATGGTTTCTTCAGCAGGGGGCGCACCACAGCCTCCTTGAGGCTGGGCGACAACCTCCCCTGCTGCAAGGACGCGTTCACTACCCTCGCCAGCACTGTCCCCAACGTCTTCCTGGAGGCTTTCACCAACCAGGACGGGCATGGATCAAGTTCGCAACAGGTGGCCCTCACAGATCCCAAGACATCCACCGCATCGGCCGGCGTCACTTCCTGAAACTCCCCCCACAAAGCTGGACAGGACAGGGCCTCCATCACCTCGCGCTCTTCCCCTACTGCCCCTAATCCAGCGTCAAAGTCGGTCTGAATCCGAGCAATCTTGTCTGCGAAGTAATTGACAAACCCTCACAGCGGGCCTGGGACAAGTCCCCGTCCAGGCAGAGGGAGGCCGGACTGACCAGCCCCTGCACCACCCGAAACAGCTCCACCGGGCGTGACTTCGCAGACGCTATGAGGACAGCAAGGAACTCCTGTACAAGGAACATATGTGCTAAGGGGCAGGGCTCCCTCATCACAACAATCCTGGGGAATGGGTGGATGTGGCTTTTTGATCCTGTAAGTCATGGCTTCTTTTCCTATATGTGTAATCTTAGTTTCCCACTTTCTTTTTGCATTCTCTAGTAGAAGGAATGGTAGCAACTCCATAGTTAGAGCTGTGTTCTAAAATGAAATTAAAACAAAAATTGAAATCAGGGTCTCTATAGAAGTTGGTGATCTGTCAGTGTGAAATGTAATATGTCGTTTGCTTTTAGCCTCCTTGAATTTTCTAAGCCATGATAGTTTAGTTTCTCTCTATCACATATTTAGAAAGGATTTAAACTTTGCCTCTCAGTTTTTTCTCAGCAGTCAGACCATTCATTATTAACTCTGTGAAATTTAGCAGAGGGGACTGTATTCAGCAGCCTTTGTGGTTGCGTTTGGGGTTTGTGGGGGTGGGGATGGAGGGACGGAGTTAAAACGTAATAATTTTGTTGATTTGGGCAGTTATCAGTTCTAGGGAGAAAGGTCTGCATAGAATTCTGACCCTAGAATCATACACGGACTCATCCCACTCTGTCAGCTGTTAAATCAAGGAGCTGGAAGGTCTGCAGAAACTTGGCAGTCTAGCTAACAGACAGAAAAACCTGCACATAGCCCTCCCCACACAGTCCTACTAGTTTTAGATCACACTCTTTAGCAAACTGTTCCCTCCTGGACCAAACATTTTGCCACAGAAAATGTCACCATCTAGTTGTGTTGGATAGTGGCAGCTGGTGTTTGGAAGAAAATAGAGGGAACAGAGTTAAGGGTTAGGTGCATGGTCTACAGTGTATGGAAGCTGTAGTCATTTTATGGGGAGCAAAGTAAGGTACAATATATGGCAGTGGTTCCCAAGCTTCTGTCTGTGTGATCCCCATTTTGAAACCTGCAACCCTGGAAAGCAGCAACAAGGACACTCCAAGTACATGTGGTATCAGTCAGGATCATAGCCCCATTGGTAGATGACATAACCACACCTGGGGTCCTGATCCACCGTTTGGTAATCTCTGATATATGGACAGCTGCCCCTTAATTCATTTCCAACTGAGTATTTTATATATATATTTTATGGTTTGATACTCTTTTCTATCATTTTAGTATCCGCCAGTGTTCCATACAATAGTGAAGTCCTTAGTGGAGTTTCTGCTCACTGAGGTACATAAACCCTCTTTAGAGTATGATGGGAGAGTTAAAGCATTTTTAGAATGGGGGGGGAGATTCACAGGTTCCAAAAAATACTGTGATTCCCCCAGACGTGCAAGGTGGGGGTGGGTGTGTGTGCTTTTAAATGAGCAGCCTGTTCGCATGACAAAGATGGAGGGGAGAAGGGCCCCGGAGCATCACACACTTTCCCCAGAGGCCTCAACAAATAGATGATGGTGGGAGGGGCCTGGGGCATTGCACACTCTCCTGGGCTGCCTTGACATGTTTGTTGGGGCAGGCAGGGAGAGAGCTTGCTGCTCTGGCCCCTTACATCCATCAGCTGTTTGTCAGGGCAGCTGGGGAGACTCATGGGACATTTAAAATGTGGATTAGTAAAACGTTGCATATCAAGGTTTTACTAGTAAAACCTTGCATATCAAGGTTTTACTAATAAAACCTTGCAGTAGTTTTCACAGACAGTTCTGTGATAAAACCTTGCAGTAGTTTTCACAAACCTTCCAGTAGTTTTCACAGACAGCTCAAAGGAGAAGCATTTAAACAAGCAGCTAATTTGCATAGGTAGCTGCACTCTTGTGGATCTATGTCTTGTCTAAAAACATGTTTCGTTTTGTTGTTGAAGGGGAAGGGGATGGGTAGAAGTGGTTTTTAGATGATGGGCAGGGCACATTCCTACAAACAGCTACTTTGATATAGTTGAACCATAAATCACTTTTTCTTCTGAATTGTTCATACATCAAGAACTCTATACTGAAGTTTTGACCCCTGATCAATGAGGAGTACATACTTCCTTTCACTTTTTACATGCGAGTAACTGTAATGTGAACTTTTACTTCAAAGTAAAAAGAGAAAGCTAACATTGGGTGAAAACAGATGCAATTTGGACTCATTGTGGCCTGTCTGGGCTGAGGACTCACCGCCATGTGAGTTTCCAAGCCACCAGATTTGGGTTTGATGCTGTCCCAGTCTGGGTAGGTGACTGGCCCAGATGTGGTCCCCCAGAAGATCCCGGACCCACAGTCCAGGCCAAGAGTCACCCAGGTGTGCCAACATGGGTCATGGCAGGCCCACTTATCTGTTCCCACTGACATCCCTCACTGGGGAATGGGGGCCAAAATGGCAACCTGCCATGGCAGGGGGAGTGCTGGGGGAATCATCGAATCATAGAGTTGGAAGGATCCTCCGAGGTCATCTAGTCCAACCCCCTGCTCAATGCAGAAAATCTGCAGATACAGCATCCCAGACAGATGGCTGCCCGGCCTCTGTTTGAAAACTTACCAGCCAGGCCGGTCTGCGACACGTCCATTCAGTGCCCCAATCTGACCCCGCCCCCCCCATCCCTGGGCTGGTAGCCAGCACACCAGCTGCACATCTATTTACACCCGTTTTATCATGACCGTTATGGAGAGACTGCAAAGTAACTACTTCTGCTGCCAGCTGCAGTGTGAACAGTATCAGCTGCAGTGTGAACGGTATCAAAGTGGACTGGTTACTTTGATTTAACATTGTTTGTTGAAATATTCCCTATACCTGTCCCCATAACTGGGCAAAGGGGCAATGGCAAAGAGATTCTGACCATTCACCCCCTTTTGTGCAGGTGTGAGAACATACACATACAAGGGGAAGTGAAGGGTAATCTATCAAAGACTGTTTTCAAATGAGATGCAGCTGCCCATATCCACCCATCAACCACCCACCTGCACACCCATGTGAATGTGGTGTGGGTGGGTGTGCACTCCCATGAACCACACAGCATCCACTCTTGAGCACTCATGGAGCACTGGCGAAAAAGCCAGAGTGTGCTCTGCAGGGGCAGTCAAAAAAATGCATGGGAACTGATGCACAAACATCCTTAGCCCGTATGGACGGCGGCAGCCAGTCATATCAGCTGAATGGCCTGCCATTCAGAGGCACGATGGGTGCTAAAAACAGCCTTTGCAAGGCACAGGAAGTGGCTGGGAGCGCTGGGGAACCTCGGATTAGGGCTGGACAAACGCGGTTTGGAAGTTCGGACCGAACTCGACCAAACCGAACTCGATTTTGAAACCGAACCGAACCGAATTTCCGAACTCGGTCCTATTCACCCATCCCTCTAAGATAATATTTAATTTAGTTCAATGGGTTTTAATTTCTGAAGTTCGGAGTTCAGACCAAACTCGAATAATTCGGTCGATCAAACTGAACTTCCGAACCAAACTCGATTTTCGAACTGAACCGAACCAAATTTCCGAACTCGGTTCTATTCACCCATCCCTACCTGGTATCCCCTGAGCTCAACCAGGACATGTCAATTTTAAAGGCCAGCTCTGCCCACTTCCCACTTCCCCCTGGAACATGGCAGGGGGAGTGCATGGGGGCTGCTATGGTACCCACCAAGGGAGCTGCCCATTAGAATCCCTCCTCACACACTCCTCTAGGGATGGGCAAACAGATTTCAGTTCGGGTGTGGCCGTTCGGTTTGGTCTGGTTCGGTTCACCCATTTGGGTTGGCTGTTCGGTTCGTTCACCGCGTTCGGGTTCGGCCATTCGGTTCGGTCTGGTTCAGTTTGGGCGTTTGGAAAAAGGCTCTCTGTGAGAGGAATGATGGCCCCAGACCAGGGGTTAGAGTGGCAGATTCTAGGTATTGGCCACAGCCCTCCCTGCCAGTAACTTGGCCCCAGAACCCTGCTGGCGGGTCCTGGGGCTGGAGTGGCTGTTTCTTGATGCGGTGGCATGACATCGTCTCCGTGCAAGGAATGATGGCCCCAGGCCCATGACGGTGGATCCTGGGGCAAGAGTGGAAGCTTCTAGGTATTGGCCACAGCCCTTCCTGCCAGTAACTTGACCCCAAAACCCTGATGGCGGGTCCTGGGACTGGAGTGTCTATTTCATGATGCAGTGAATGATATCCTCTCCATGCGAGGAATGATGGCTCCAGACCCATGACGGTGGGTCCAGGGGCTAGAGTGGCAGCTTCTAGGTATTGGCCACAGCCCTCCCTGCCAGTAACTTGCCCGAGAGCCCTAACAGTGGGTCCTGAGGCTGGAGTGGCTGTTTCTTGATGCTTTTAAAAATTGGCTCTCTGTGCGAGGAATGATGGCCCCAGACCCCTGACACGGGGTCCTGGGGCTAAGGTGGCAGCTTCTAGGTATTGGCCGCAGTCCTCCCTGCCTGTAACTTGGCCCCAGAACCCTGGCGGTGGGTCCTGGGGCTGGAGTGGCTGTTTCTTGATGCTTTGGAAAATTGGCTCTCTGCGAGGAATGATTTATTTTATTTTATTTTTTATTTTATAAATTTCTACCCAGCCCCTCCTGCGAACAGCTCTGATGGCCCCAGACACATGAAGGTGGGTCCTGGGGCTAGAGTGGCACCTTCTAGGTACATATTGACCACAGCCCTCCCTGCCTGTAACTTGGGCCCAGAACCCTGATGGCAGGTCCTGGGGCTGGAGTGGCAGTTTCTTGGTGCATTGGAATGACATCGCCTCTGTGCAAGGAATGATGGCCCCAGACCCATGAGGGTGGGTCCTGGGGCTAGAATGGGAGCATCTAGATATATATTGGTCACAGCCCTCCCTGCCAGTAATATAGGCCCCAGAACCCTGATGGTGGGTCCTGAGGCTGGAGTGGCTGTTTCTTTTTTTTATATCTATCTATCTCTAAACTAAATCTAACTGCTATTAACTATTCTAAAACCTATTGAACTAAATGGAATATCCTAATAATTAACTACAAAGGCCTGGTCCTACAAACACACTGTATCTCTATCTATCTCTATAACTAAGCGAACTACTATATCTATCTATCTATCTAGTAACTGTCTATCTAATAACTATCTATCTATACAATATTACACAGGGGGAAACAAAAAGAACACAGGGAGGGGTACAAACCTGAAATGAAAATCAATCAAATAATATTCCTACTCTAAATAAATCCAAAACTTAAAACAGGGGAAGGGAATCAGGAATGGAAAAAGAGGGAGAGGGAAAAGGATTCAATGGAGAGGTGGGGGGGAGGAAGGAAGACTGAACAGAGGGAGGGGTAAAAACAAAAAATAACACCTAAATATATCTAATATAATCTAAGTAAATGATAATATGGAGGTAAATGGGTTGGATGGGTGAAATAGGAGGAGGGTGGCAATGGATTAGGAATAGGAAGGACCAAAACCTGCTGGGAGAGAGGGATCCCTCTGAAACGTTTGTTGTTCAGGAACAGTGACTAGGCTCAGAAGGTGTTGGGAAGGGGGGAGTAGGGATGTGCGAACGCAGTTCGGAAGTTCAGAGTTCAGACCGAACTTGGTCTGTTCGGTCGACTGAACCGAACTTCAGAACCGAACCCAAACTGACCGAACCCAACTCCAACCGACCGACAAATTGACCGAACAGTTCATTCGTGTTCAGCCACGTTCGGTTGAGTTTAGGCAGGAAAAACGTGACTGAAGGCCCAGGGAGTGGGAGGAAGCTGTGGAGCAGACTTCCTGGTATTGGGGGGTGGAGAGGCTTGGAGTAGCAGCCAGTCTATCCAATCACCTTTCCTTTTTGACTGAACAGTGGCTTCTCAGTATGTGATTGGCCAGGGACTAGGCTGCACAGTCAATCGGGCCTTGTGGTAAGGTGGGAGCAGCAAGTAACAAAACTCTTTGCCCTGCCCCCCTTCCAACACCGTCTGAGTCAGCCACTGATCATTTCAGCAGCATTTTCAGAAGGCTGCCTGACTCCCAGCAGTTTGCTTCCCTCATCCAGTCAAAATCCCCCTCCAATTTCACCCATCCAACAGATTTACCTCCCTAATCCTATTATCATTTAGATAGATGATATTAGATAGATTTAGCAGTTATTTTTATTATTTACGCCTCCCTGTGTTCTATCTCCCTACCCTCCATTGAATCCCTTCCTTTCCCTTTCCCTCCATATTCCATCCTTCATTCCCTTCCCCTGATTTTTGATTTATTAGAGTAGGATTAGATTGATTTAGGTTTTATTTCAATTTCTGTTCCTCTCCCTGTGTTGTTTTGAGCTGTCTGTGTTATCCCCCGCCCCCCCCAAAAAAATCTCTGTGCAATATTGTGTATATATATATATAGAGAAAGATGGATTATAGTAGTTGTTAGGTAGGATTATAGTTAGAATAGCTATTACAGTTAAGTTAGATTAGTTTATAGAGAGATAATGATCTAGTTTTAGAGTGTGTATTTTATGTTTCATTATTTAGTTCCATAGGTTTTATAATAGTTATTAGATAGTTAAATAGCAGTTAAATTTAGTGTAGTATAGATAGATACATATAATATTAGATAAAAATTGTAAAAAAAAAATTAAAAAAAATATTTAATAAAGTTGTGTCTAGACTGGTTTTTATAAATGGATAAGGGAGTTATGAGTGGGTGTGGCTGCTCTGCAGCCCGTAAGGCAGCCAATGAGGCATGTGGCAGAGGCCATGACATCAGAGTGCCAGCAGTGGGCAGAAGCAGCAGCCCAAGCACATCCCCACGCCCCAAGATACTAAGGCCTGGTGATGTTGGGTCTTGGTCTCCCAGCACTAAGGGCCAGGGGGTTGGGCATCACCTTCTGGCAGTGGAAGAGGCTGTGGTAACTGTAGCAGCAGGTGATTCAGGGGATGAAGAATTCCAGCAGGGTCCAGCATTGTCCACCGACTCCCCCATTGTTGAGAGCCCCCTTAGAGGCAGGGCCCGATCCCCGGGCAGCAGCAGTAACAGCAGCTATAAGGGGCAGGGGGAGATAGCTGCTCAGAGTGGGAGCACCATGGGGAGTCCAGAAGCCTCTGTCACTCTGTTTCTGGTTGGGGACAGCGAGGCAAAGAATGAGATTTCTGTGGAGGAGGTCTCTGTATCTGGTGGCTGCTGAGGTAATGGCTGTCCCTCAACGAGATGTGTCACCAGTGCCATCATGTCCTGTCCTTCCCAGGAGTGCGTCACCTGGTGCAGGCCAGAAGGCAGGAGGGGCTAAAAAATCATGGGTCTGGGAGCATTTTAAGTTGGTGCAGGTGGATGATCCCCAGGAGGTGTGGTGCACTTTGTGCAGCAAGGTGGTTAAGCGAGGGCAGGTGCTCACCAAAGTAGGGACATCCGCCATGTCAAGACATCTAAAAACGTGCCACAATGCCACTCTGCTAAGCGGGCAGGCTGGGTCAGTGGACGCAAGTGGGTTCCAAATCCATGCGGCCACTCGTTCTCCATCGGGCAACTGTCCCACTGCAGCAGCTGCCTCTAGCAGCAGGAGCAGTATTGCTGCTAAGGGGGAGCAGCAGCAGCAGAAGCAGCAGTGTCAGCCAATAATGGAGGAGCTGGGGTGGGGGCAGCTTCCAAGGCCATTGGCAGCTGGAGGGCGGTGTGGCTTTCAAGAGAAAGCCATGTGCCTGTTGGGTAAGATGATTGCTCTTGATGGCCAGCCCTTATCCATTGTTGGGGACACAGGGTTCAAGCAGCTGGTGGGGTTCCTGGCCCCCCAATTTAAGATGCCATGCCGCACCACCCTCAGCCATATGGTGGTGCCAGGCCTGTACAGGGCATTGAAGGAGAGGGTGAAGAAACAGCTGGCGCTGGCAGGGACTGGGAGTGCCACTGTCCATTTCACCACTGACCTGTGGTCCTCCAGGAACGCCCGACACGCTTATATGGCGGTGACGGCGCACTGGTGGGAGGACCCAGAGTTGGCATTGGACAGTGGCAGAAGGGGTCCTGAAGCAGGGTATAGGTGGGTCCTGCTTCAGGCGGAAGTCATGGACTGCCCCCACACTGCCAGGAACATAGAGGCAACTCTGAACGCTGTAGTGGGGAAGTGGGTCACGCCAGGTGCACCGTTCACCACGGGGTGTGTGGTGAATGATAATGCGGCCAATATATTGAGGGGCTGTACATGATGCTAAATTTATAAGCATCCCTTGTGCTGAACACACCCTCCACCTGGTGGTCACGGACAGGAGGAGACAGACAGGAGAAAGGGAAAAGGAAAATGCAGAGGTAAATCTACTATCTCTAATCTCTCTCTCTCTCTCTCTCTCTCTCCATATCTATCTATCTATCTATCTATCTACGTACCTAAGGAATAAGGATTGGGTAGTAGGGAAGGGAATAAGGGATATGTATATTGGAGGATTTCTAGTGCAAGCATCAGCAGCTTCTGCAAACACACCCTGACAAGCAAGAGAGCTAACACAGAGTGAAGCATCCCAGCCCTACAATATTAAGGGTTGCAGTGCCCTCCCCCAGAGCCCTCCTGATTGGTTCTGGGAGGCAGAGGCATTGAGGAATCACAGGGCGCTATTTACCTGCTGGGATCTTCTTGCACTGCTCATTGGCCAGATATACATCCATCAGGTCCTTCCCCTCCCAGTTCAAGAGTTCAACAATGTTTCTGGCTCCAAGATGTCTGCTCCCGCCTCCTCTCTCCCCATTTCCCTGCAAAAAACACCCGACAAGCTGCCAGGCAGTAACGAAATCAATAAAGACTTTCATTATCATTATTGATTTCATTATTATTTTTTGTTGTTTTTGTTATTGCAATAACAAAAACAAAAATGACAATTTTTATTTCTGTTATTGATATAACAAAAACAACATGAACACCCCTAACCCTCAACCCTGTTACACCAGTCCAAGCCAGCCTCTTAATGGATGCTTAGCCCTCTCTGACTTCTTGCTTTTCCCACAAGCTTTGTCTGTTCAATCAGAGAATTTCCCATCCTGTGGCTGTCACTAACCCTGTATTCTTTGCTTTTGCCTTGATTTGCAATCTTAGTTGCTTGTGCCTGCACCCTCATCCTGTCTGCACCTATATTGGACCACTTCCCTGATTCTTAGCTGTCTCCGAGCACACACCTGGACCCTCAACTTGCTTGCCTGATGTTGCTTTTTCTCCCTGGTGATCTCCTCCTTGGAGTGACTCTCACAGGTCTTCAATCTTGCATGGTTATGTTCCCACTCCTGTCTTATAAAAGTTTATAAACGTTTATTAAATCATGAGTAGTGTGGCACAAGCAACAAGGAATTGTTGTTTACCATATCAAGTAATACTAGAACAAGGGGACAATTCATGAACCTAACTGTCAGCAAATTTAAAACAAACAGAACAAAGTACTATTTTACTCAATACTCAATTAACTTGCGGAGATTGTTACCAGAGGATGTTGTGAAGGCCAGTGGCATAGCTGGGTTTAAACAAGGATTGGATAAATTCTTGGAGGATACATATGTAAATCACAATTAGTCAAACAGGATCAGGAACACAACTTTTGTCTGTCAGGACTGGAGTGGTGAGTGAAAGGAAGGGAGTTAATCATTCCATTATGACCTGTTGGGCATTTTTCCAAAGCGACCAAGAGTGGCCACCGTCAGAGACAGGATGCTGGGCTTGATGGACCATTGGTCTGACACAGTATGGCATTTCTTAATGTTCTTATGTTAACCACTTTGGCTGGGTCAAATGTCAACAAATGGATACTCACAACAGCCTTGTATTAGAAAAGCAGTGTCTGATATGGCAAATTCCCTCTCTTTGCAAACCTTCTGAGTTAAGGGGAAATAATCCTCATGGAACTATTCTTTGCCAGAAGCATCTGAAGATCATTTTTCCAGCTTCCTATTCTAATATCATGCTGGTTTAAAACAGAGCTCTAGAAACTACTACAGGGGATTTTTACCTACACTGAATAAGGTAAAAAGCAATTCTTCCCTTGGGAGGCAGACGTAAGAATTGATACAAAAAAAAAATATTCACAGAAGAAAGTTCCCACTGTGTGAGTTGATATGTGCCCATATGGCATACAAAATGCTACTCAGGAATGCTGGGAAGCATATGCACTCCCGCAAGCCATGTAAATATGAGTGGCAAAATCCAAGATAAGCACACTAGCCCCATAGATCAGAACTGGGCCCTCCAGGCAAAACAGTCTTCCAATATAGTTTTATTTATCGTTCTAGAATAACAGAAACATCCCTGAAACTCCTGTTCATGGGGGCACGTGGTACCTTGTTAAATATTTCTTCCATGTTTCTAGGACTGTTTCCTTGGAAACTGGATTTTTCAGCTCATCTGCTTATCCCTCTCTTTTGAGCCCAGGTACATAACACAATATAGGAATTCATTAGTAACCTGAGATACAGGCGGCTTTGTCAGCCTCACATCATTAGTATTCAAAAAGGTGCAAGGCAGAAAAATGTATATAATTTTCTGCTTGTTCTACTATTTGTCCTGCTGGATGAAGTGAGCTGTTAGCTGATAGAAGCGGCAGCAGCAATGGCCTTTGAATTTGTTAACACACACACAAAGAGAAAGATGCATGCATTTAAAATGTGTACTTAGAGGGGCCGGGCTTACAAGTCAGACTGGCAAGAATGAAATTATAAGAGCTTTGAAGCATGGTGCTAGGTTATCTGTTAATGGGAAAGTTTGTAAAATGTTGAATTTCCCTAAATAAAACAACTGTATGTGTTTGGAGAATCAGAAATAAGTCAGCACAATAAAACGTGATGGGTTAATTGAGTAGTCGGCAACCAGGAGTACACAGGGCCCATGTGACCCCCTCAAGGGTCAATCTGATGAGAGCACCAGTCAGTAAATGTGTGGGGAGGGGATTTTGCCATTGTGGGTGGGTCATTTCTGGGTGCAGCACACAGCAATAACCAGATGCAGCAGAGTAGGATGTGATAGGATGCGCTACAATATATTCTCTCAGCCTAACCTACCTCACAGGGTTGTTCTGAGGATTAAAAAGTTGTGTTCATTTGTTATAGATGAAGTGCTCTGAGTGCCATGGCAGGGAGGCGTTATATAAAAATAAAGATGATGATGATTGTTATTATTATTAACTAAAGATTAGTAAAATGAAAAACATTTTAGTTTTAGTTATTGAAGAACCAGCAGGTGCCTGGCACTGGTTCTAGGCTGTCTACCTTTGCTGGTAAACAAGAGTTCAGAAGGGAGTCAGAAGGGAGGGGGAAAGCCCCTGGGTGAGGGGTGCCAACTGTCCAAATTTCATCCAAATTGGATGAGAAGCAAAGAAGTTACAACTGGAAATGCATGCACACAAGCCATGATGCTTATAAAATTGGGACCTTTTATACAATATTTCTGAAATTTGTCAAGGATGATTCCTTCAGTGAGGGAAATAATCTGTCCGAATTTCATCCAAAGTGAATGGAAAACAAATATATCATAGCTGGATATGTGTATAAAAACTATAAAACTAAATTGCTTAAAAACTTGAACAATTTATCCAATCTTTCTGAAATTTTGTAGAGAGGATTACTTAGATAAGGGGAATATTCTTTCCACATTTCATGAAATGTGGATGAATAATGGAAATTTTACAGCCAGAAATCCGTTTCCCATTGAAACCAATAGGAATAACTAAAATAATAACTAAAACAAATGGAAATAACTAAAATACCTCTAACACCTCTGCACACCTCTAACACCTCTGCACACCTCTAACAGAGAGATAGCTGCTACTGTTGTTGAGCAAGGGAAAATTACTGGGCACACCATGAAATGGGGTAGCAGGAATCCTGATGGTCATTAGGTCTCAGGAAGTTGTAGTGTTCTCACTCCTCCTCTGTCAGAGACACACTAGTCTCAGGGTCCAGAGTAGAGAAGGATCAAAGCTGGAAAGTCAGTGCAGGATCTGATCCAGGATGTGATAGGCAAACTTGGGACCAAACTGGGTAGCCAAGCTGGCATATTGGAGGATATGGGCAGAGAGACAGACAGAAGGATTTGGAAAAGGCAGAATGGGGCAGACAGGGCATATCTGAGGTCAGAGTATGTTCAAACAAGGCCAGAACAAAGAATCAGAGCAGAGCACGTCCAAAAGGGAACACACTAAGGCCAGGAGTCAGGAAGCAGAAAACAGGTCAAGCAGCCAACATCAAGTAGAGTGAGTCCCACAGGGAACAGAGAGAAAGGGGAAAGGAAAAGGAAACACATGACCCACCCAGCTTCCTGTACCTTCAGGCTTGGCTGCCTTGTATACAGTCTGAAACCAACCAGAAAACTGGTTGGACCAAGGCTGGAGGCTAGAAGCCCATCAGGAGGGGCATATATCACAGGGACAGGAAGGACATTTGTCCCAGGGCCCAAACTGGAGGGGGGGGGGACAAATCTTGCCCTGTTGCAGTGCAGCCAGATGGAGACTGAGCGGAGAGGAAGCACCTGCAGTGTGCAATACATGTGAGATTAGGACTTAGAAAAGATGTACCCCCGACATCACCGTAGGAGAGGGAAGACTGTGGAGGTTGTCCCTGCTGGGGGTGCAGTGGGAACAATGACATATCCATTAGCGCTGAGCACACGGATGCAGGGGAGCCTGTCTGGCCCCCCCTCTTGGAGGCAGACCGCTGGGGATTCAACCCAGCAGAAGCAGATGCTGCAGACGCGGCTCCTGCTGGGAGCCCAGGGCGCATGCGTCAAGGCATGGAGCCTGGGGATGCCACCGCTCTGGGTCAGGCCCCACCCAGATGCTCAGAGCGCCTGCGCCAGTGTGGGGGAGAGGCATATAAGGCTGCCTGCTGCTCCTCTTGTTGCCGGTGATCAGTGCATTAGCCTGTGAGACTGGCCCCCTGGTTGTGACCAACCCTTCAAACTGTGAGCTTTGCTGTGTGAGTGTGGTGTGTGCTTGGTGGAGTGTGGGTGTGAGTGTGCTGGGTTATAGTGGTGTTGGAAGGGGAGGGGTTACGGGGGTGTTCTGTGGGTAACTGTGTTTTCCTAGCCTCTTCCCTGGATTTACTCCTGGTTGTGTGCCCTGATCCTTATCCCTCCAGCCCCGTGATCTCTTGGACCCTACACCTCCTTTCCTCTGGCAACTGTCAGCACCGTTCCCCTTCCCTATTCCCTGGGGTGCATGAAATGAGACTGTGGGAGGTATTGCATGCATTACCACTTCCCTATGATGATCTTTCGCTAGGAGGTGACCTCCATCACCTATATCAGATCCTGAGGGATATTCTACCTAGGAGAGATGGTCTCAGAGTGAAAGGAATGGGTGTTCCCCCCTTTTACACCCTTCCCCTTTCCAGAACCCTAACATCTATGTAGGACCCACCTGGCAGGTGACACAGAACAGAGCAAGCACCAGCAATGGCATCACGAGTTAGACAGCACAACTGCAGCCTCCAGAGCTCAGGTGCAGCAAGCGGAGGGAGGGAGAGGCACCATCATGTCGGGAGTGTTGCTAGAGTCACTCATTATCATGTAAGTTGTCAGCTTCTGCAATAAGGATGCTGGGGGTGGGAGGGAGAAAGGAGGGGAGGAGGTGGGATGGGGAGAGGAGGGTGACGGGGGAGCACGGCATTTTTTGAATCGGGGCTCATTCCAACTAGCAACGCCACTGGTCAGGGGATGTGGCTACTAGGGATGGGCGAACAGATCACGGTTTGGGTTTGTCTGTTCGTTTCGGCTGTGTTTGTTTCGTCCGTTTGTTTCGTCCGTTCGGTTCAGCTGCATTCGGTTCATCCGTTCGGTTCAGCAGTCTGGCTAGTTCGCCGAGTTCGGGTTCGGCTGTTCGGTTTGGCCGTTCTGTTCGGCTGTTCGGCTGTTCAGTTCGGCTGTTCGGCCATTCAGGAAATGTTGTTATGGGCGCTCTTTTCTTTTGTATATGTTTTTGAGGTTTTTTATTGGGTTTTATATGGTCTTCTTTTGTTTTTTATTTGTTTCTTTTGTTTTTATATGGGTTTTTTAAATTTATTTTTTAATCTAATATTATATATATATATATATATTCACTAAATCTAACTGCTATTAACTATTCTAAATGCTATGAACTAAATGAATTATCTAATAAGTACACAGACCTACTCCTACAAACACTAAAACTAAATCACTAATGCTATCTCTATCACTAAGCTAACTCCTACAACTCTCTAC
>QEPC01013002.1:534862-536414 GCA_003113815.1 Sphenodon punctatus | reverse complement strand
CGCAGCCTGGACTCGGGGAGGGTTTGTTTTTTTTAACTTTTTTGGTGGGGCTTTAAGTTTTTACATTGCAGCCATTTTTAAATGGCTGCAATGTAAAAAAATCCGGTACCCGGAATCCGGTAACCGGACCGGATTTACCGGGTCGAATCCGATAATGCCGGTACACCCGGTACTGGCATTATCGGATTCCGGATTTACCGGTTTTCCCGTGCCTACTGAGAAACATCCCCAACTTAGTGAAAGAGAGCTAGCACCTGAGTCTCCAGGTGGCCGCTCCTCTGCCCCAGGGACAGAGCCCACATACAGCCTGTCCTCCTCCCCATGACCAGGCTATCATGCTCCCACATTCCCCTCTCTCCCTGTCTTCACTAATTCCTCCACCTGGATCCATCCTGGCAGGATGGGGGGGGGAACTCCCCAGCATGCCCCTAATACTAATCTGGGGATAAAAGGCCAGAGTTGGGGGAAGTGTGTGTGTGTGTGTGTCTGTGTGTGCATGATGCTGTGTGCTGAGTGGGTGGGGCTTATGTATGCATGTGTGCATGATGCTGTGTGCGGGGCATGTGTGGGGGGGTAGTGATTCTGAACTGACCTCTGCACTCCTCATCCTTCCCCACAAGGCAACCCCTCTCCTGTTCCCCACACCATGATGTTCCAGCCCATACCCCCCTTCTGATGCTGGACAATTGCCCTCCCCCTCCCCCCCCGAGTATGTGCTCATGGTCTTTGGAGTTTGGTTGTGTTCAGCATTTTTTTGGGTGGGGCGTTATTTGGGACTTTCTGGGTCAGCGAGCTGGTCCCTGAATCAGACAGGGATATCACAGGTAATGGGGAATGGGAACTTCCAGTTCGACCATCCAGCATTGTCAATTTGACCAAGGTGACCCAGGATGGACCAACAGTGTTGGGACCGGATGTTTAGATCAGGTAGGCCAGGACACCTGACTTGGGCCCGGCCTCGCTGCTGAGATGTAGCTGATGGTGCAGCCCCGATTCCCAGGATTCTCGTTTAGACACCAAAATGGGGATTTGTCCCCCACCCAAGTACCAGTCTACTGCTATCCTCTGGGCCACCTTAGTGTGCTTGCACCTTCCCCCTTTGAGTTCAGGCCAGGCCTTACTTTGGATCGGGGGAGCTGGTTGCGTGGCGGTGACATGCATGCTGGTGTAAGGTATACAAGCGATAGGTCTCCTGTCCTAATCAAGCTGTGAGTTTTCTCTCTCCAGGTGCCATATTCCTGGAAGGCAGCTCATTGGCCCTGGTCTGGTGCATTGGTCGGGCACAGAACCGGGAACTAGGGGGATCCGGCGGGGCCTGTCAGCATGAACAGAGACACAGTAGATGGGCCACAATGGCATGAGGTGTCAGTAGCTACTCCCTTGTTTCAGAGTGGCACCGATTATACCTTCCTCGGGATATAATCATTCTGCACTTGGAGGAGAAACAAGCTAGCTATAACGCACAGGAGACCCAACTTTACCACAGCGACAGGGTCTATTTGTCCCTGGAGGGGAATTAATTCTATCTGCAGGCAGTGAGGGAGAAGCCAAT